>CAJHQP010001748.1:0-104285 GCA_905132765.1 Moricandia arvensis
ATTCTTCAGCTCAAATCTCTCTGTTTTTTTTTGTTTGGTGGAGTGTGTCAAAACAGAAGATGATTGGAATTCACGCAATTGACATTGCTATGATTCGGTCTGTTCGTCAAAGATGAGAACTTTTATTTAAAAAAATATTTGGTGTCATTCGTGTTTGAACACTCTTCGAAGATGATTGATGAGAGTCGTCGATATTGAATTATAAACCACCGTCTTCGTCTTCTGTGTTGTTGATAATTGTTATTTCGGCTTTCTAGTTTTATATAAAATGGTAAGAAGTCAAATTCTTTTATAGTACAAAATGTTTATTTTCACTAAATTGCATAACTATTGCACGTTGCTAAACAATATCTACGTTCTAAAAAATATAACGAAAAATATATAACAGTTTCTTAATTAATTGAACAAATAATGTATTTTTTGTAACCTTTCAAAGAGTTTATGCCAGTTCCTTAGTCTTAATTAATTGGTTGTTTTTTTTGTCTAGAATCAGTTTTTGTTGTTGTTGTGTTGTTGATATAAATCAGAGAAGAAAGAGTTTTCATTGACTAATAAACTGAAATAAAACATTAATGAAATACGAAATAAAAACAACACGATGCACAAAATATCTATCTGTCTTCATTAACCTTGTGTTGCTATTAGATAGAAATTATTGATTGCAGAAAATTAATTGGAGAAGCTACTAATTAGGAATGTTGTCTTATCCAAATTTTAAAATGTTTTATTACATCTTCCTTTTTTTTAACCTTCTAATTACTCCATTAATTGTATTTATTATAATAATTAACATCACTTATTTACGTGTTAATCATAATAATTTCATATGTTTAATAAAATTATTTCATTCGTAACAAAGATTTCAACCCGTTAATAAATAGTTTTTATTTATTCACATTCATCAACTATCCATCTGAATAGAAATCGGTTTTTTATATCGTTTTGTTGTTCTAAAACTAAACACATGTAATATTACAAATTCTAGACGGGGTTTGAGTTGATCCTTCCGGGTCCGGATAAGTTATATTATAAATTTATAGACGGGGTTTGAGTTGATTAAATTAACACCCGCTCGACGAGCGGGTCCAGCTCTAGTAGTTGACTAAAAAAATAGTACATGAAATTTATACTGTAAATATATCAGTAAGATGGGCCGTGATGTACTTGCGTGTTTCACTTTTTAAAATAATCTCCAAAGGTTCAAAAGGCTTTTAGATTCCTAAGTAATCAACCTTTTCCTTGCCATCATTTATATGACCAGGTCCAAGAAAGGTAGTGAGATCCAACGAATATGAAAAATGATTAAAAACAAGAACGCGTAAATGTGGGACCCATTGAAAACATGTGTTTTCATGACACCTATACCATGTGATTGTGACTTTACAAATCTCTTCCCCCAGATCACCGGGCTTGATCACCGGCTTGATCACGCGCGGTTGTTTCAATCTTACAGTTATAAATTCAAGACACTATCAACGGTGGATGAGTAAAAAATAAGAATAACTCTTTTAGTGATAAACAAACCGCATAGTCAGAATTATTTGTTTATGAATCACACTCAATATATTCTCATTTTTACTTATTAATTAAGTGATGTTTAATGTACACGTTTTATTACAGAAAGCATAATTAAAATATTCATATACATTTTGGTTTATAACTTTATAACATGCATGTTGCTTTTATTTTAGAATAGCCTTTTGTTGAAAGAAAAAACATGCATGCATGTTACAATAGATCAAAATATATTCTACAAGTTAGTTTTTTTCCTGTTATATATTCCAGTTCTTCAGATTCGCAACATGCTCATAATACATACGCAAGTTATGTCACTAAAGTTTTTTTTCTTTTTACAGATTAACTATTCCGAACATGGCGAAAAGTTAAATAACATCAAACTATTGAGTATACAATTTTTTCATATGCTGCTATGCACGACATCAACATTGATAAAGTTATAAACTATTCCTTGATACAAGTCCAAAAGATAACCACTTGGAAGCAATAACATTAAGATAAGAAACGTATTAATGCTAATACTGGATATGTGGTAATATTTTATTTTATCATCATTTCAAAGCAGACATAGCATGCACCCAAACAATCTGGTTATATCGAAGTTCTTAACTAGTACTATCATATATAGATGCTTAGAAAGGAAACATGATAAACGTAAAACAACGTATCAAAAAATCCTATTAACTATTCCGAACAATATTAGAGAGGTTGATTAATCTCGAAATTGGTTACATATCACTTTAGACCATCGATTAAGGTGGTGGCCGTGTAATATCTCGAAGAACAGGTGCTGAGTTACCTCTACGAACTATTGGTGTCCGGGCTCCAATCACCATAGTCATCGTTAAAAACATCTTCCCAAACCTTAGCTCTTTTGCCTGAATCTTGCTTCACCTGAGAATCATCCGGGAAAGGCTTCTCGGCTACGGAAGCGACCACCATCACGAGTAGTGTAGTAACAATAAGAAGAAACCTCACGTTGTTGATACGAAGCGCCATGATGGTTCGTGTTTGATTTAACTAGCTATCTAGTGCTCTTCAGCTTCTCTAGAATATACATTTATAAGTTTTCTTCTTGTAGGTTAATTATTTTTAAAATGTAACACAAAGTTCAAAGAATAACATTTAAAACAAGAGAATGTGACTGGACGCAGGTTTATGACTTCTCTTTTACATTTCCAAAAATGTTAGTGTTTCCAAGTTTTGAAAAAGTAAATTTCTGGCACAGGTTTTCTAAGTATATTCTTCTTAATTCTTTTTTACTCTTTGTTCTAACTAAACATGTTTAAATAGTGTGTACATTGTTATCTTTCTTTCATTTTAAATTAAATATCGTTTTAAGCTTTTCACATTAATAAGAAAAACTGTTAAATGTTCAATTTTACCATTATTTAACTATTAAAATTACATTAATTTTATTTTATTTTTAATACATATAAGGGTAAAAAGTAATAAGTTCATAGTAAAATTAACTTTTAATTTTTAAAATAAATTTATTTTATAATAAAATATTTTTTCACAACAACGATATTTAAAATGAAATAGATGGAGTAGTAGAAGTTAGGATGCTGCAATATCCCCATATATATGTCCTTGGTGTCAATATTTTAGTATAAAACGCAGCGTATGGATGAGGGAAAAAAAAGATCGGCGTTCAGATAAAACACTCTGTCGTTTGTCGTTGGAAACTACACCGCTGTTTAACCTACACACCTCGCTGTTTCAAACACCACGTGGCGAATTGCGTAAGATCTTATCCAACGACTTTTTTGTTTTGTCTGTTTTCTCTTTCTCTCACGTTTATCCAAAAAAGCAGCAGAAAAGAAAAGAAAAGAAGCCGTCGTGATCGGCCGAGTCCTGCGTCCGCGTCACCATTATCACCCTCTCTTATCTCGTCGCGATTCCCAATGCAATCTTCTTCCCTTTTTTCTTTATTATTTTAAATTCAACCATTTATGATCTATTTACGTCTTCTTCTCAAGTAAAGTTCTCTGCTTCACGTTTCTTCTTTGCTTCTCTGTTTTGATCTGACCAAACAACAAGTCCCACGCTCAGGTAAATTCCCTTATTTTTCTGGGTTTTCTCGATTCAAGTTTCGTGTTCCTGTTTTGATTCCTTGCTTCTTATTATGAGCTCATGATCTCGTCAAAATCTCGATTTGAAGCTTCTAAACGCAAAAAGGATCATACTTTCCTTGTAAAAATCAATTTGCTTTGCTTGATTTCATTTTGAGAAGCTCGTTATCGATTCTGTGATAGTCAAATTTGAGGAAAAATTAAAAAATGCTTACTTGGTTACAGATTCTAAGTATAGATCTTCACAAACTCTGTTTCTCTTCACAAACCATATGATACTCAAAGTCTCTGTTTTTTCTTTTTGATGGCTTTTACAGTTAAACACACACATCATGGATATAAGTAACGAGGCCAATGTGTTGATCCCTTTTCAATCGGACCAACATCCATCATTGGTCGAACCATCGCCTTCAGAGTCTTGTTCTGCAAATCTATGATACAGCTCCGGCGTGATCTCTTTCGCTTCTTGCTGCATTGGTTTCCTTACATTCAAGCTCGCCGTTTCTCCCTTTGTGTCGTGGTTTCATCCCCGGAACCCTCAAGGGATCTTGGCGGTCGTCACAATCATCGCCTTTGTGTTGAAACGTTACACGAATGTGAAGATGAAGGCGGAGATGGCTTACAGGAGGAAGTTCTGGAGGAACATGATGCGCTCGGCTTTGACTTATGAGGAATGGGCTCATGCTGCTAAGATGTTAGACAAGGAGACTCCAAAGATGAATGAGTCTGATCTTTACGATGAAGAGTTGGTTAAGAACAAGCTCCAGGAGCTTCGTCATCGTCGCCAAAGAAGGATCTCTTAGAGACATTATGTTCTGTATGAGAGCTGATCTCGTGAGGAATCCTCGGGAATATGTGTAACTCGGAGCTTCATAAAGGTAGACTTCAGGTTCCTAGACATATAAAAGAGTATATCGACGAGGTCTCTACTCAGTTGAGAATGGTCATGTAACTCTGACTCATTGGAGGAGCTTTCTTTAGAAGAGAAGCTTTTCCTTTATGCATGAGACACGTCATGCCTTTGGTAGAACGGCTTTGCTTCTGAGCGGTGGGGCTTCTCTAGGTGCGTTTCATGTCGGTGTGGTTCGGAACTTTGGTTTGAGCATAAGCTCTTACCTCGTATAATCGCTGGTTCTAGTGTTGGTTCCATAATCTGTTCAGTTGTAGCCTCGAGGTCCTGGCCAGAGCTGCAGAGTTTCTTTGAGAACTCTTTGCATTCGTTACAGTTCTTTGATCAGCTTGGAAGCGTTTTCACAATCGTGAAAAGGGTAATGACACAAGGGGGCTCTACACGATATCAGACAGCTGCAATGCATGCTTAGAAACCTCACATGCAATCTCACATTCCAAGAGGCTTATGATTTAACAGGGAGGATACTTGGGATAACGGTTTGCTCCCCAAGAAAGCACGAACCGCCTCGGTGTCTTAACTATTTGACTTCCCCTCACGTGGTTATATGGAGCGCAGTGACTGCTTCTTGTGCTTTTCCTGGTCTCTTTGAAGCTCAAGAACTAATGGCTAAAGATCGAAGTGGAGAGATCGTGCCGTATCATCCACCTTTCAATTTGGATCCAGAAGAAGGTACTAAATCATCTGTACGCAGGTGGAGGGATGGTAGTTTGGAGGTTGATTTGCCGATGATGCAGCTTAAGGAGCTTTTCAATGTCAATCATTTTATTGTGAGCCAAGCTAATCCTCACATTGCTCCGTTACTGCGTCTAAAAGATATAGTTAGAGCTTATGGTGGTAGATTCGCAGCAAAGGTATGTATATAGTTAACTCAAGTCTTTTTAAATCTCTGGTCTGTTCCTCTTGTTATAAACTTATAACCGCTGCACTTGTTTAGCTTGCACATCTAGTGGAGATGGAGGTGAAACATAGATGCAACCAGGTTTTGGAGCTTGGTTTTCCTCTTGGTGGACTCGCAAAGCTGTTTGCTCAGGAGTGGGAAGGTGATGTAACAGTTGTAATGCCTGCTACTCTTGCACAGGTTCTGATCTACTTTTGATTAGAATCAGATAGTTTGGACTTGCTAGATTCTTATTGTGTTGTGTTTCTTGTGTAGTACTCGAAGATTATACAAAACCCTACTCATGTTGAACTACAAAAAGCAGCTAACCAAGGAAGGAGATGCACTTGGGAGAAGCTTTCAGCCATTAAAGCAAACTGTGGATCGAGCTTGCGCTTGATGAGTGTGTAGCCATTCTTAACCATATGCGTAGGCTCAAGAGAAGCGCCGAGAGAGCAGCTTCCTCATCTCATCATGGATTAGCTTCAACAACAAGATTCAATGCTTCTAGAAGAATCCCATCTTGGAACGTCATTGCTAGAGAGAACTCAACTGGTTCACTGGACGACCTCGTTGCTGACAGTAATAATCTCCACGCGTCTTCAGGCAGGAATTTAAGTGACAGCGAAACAGAGAGCGTGGAGTTGAGTTCTTGGACAAGGACTGGTGGACCTTTGATGAGAACAGCTTCTGCTATAGGTTCGCTGACTTTGTTCATAGTCTTGATGTGGACATTGCATTGACCAGAGGGTTTACTAGCAGCCCCAATTCTCCAGCGGTTCCTGGCCCTCTTAGTCCAAGCTTAGTCCAAGCTCGAGATCCATGTCGGCTCAATTTGAAAGCGATCTGACAAGAGGGAACTAGCAGCATCCTAGGAGCAAACAGTCAAGCATAACGTTACTGAAGGTGATCTTCTACAGCCTGAGAGAACGAGTAAATGTTTGTGTTAAACGTTGTTAGAAGAGCAGAACTTGGGAATGCCTATGGGGAATCAAGTATGAGCTGCCGGGAGTGTACAGCTTGATATACCTGAGAGGGAGATGGATGATAGCTCTCTATCAGAACATGAAAGTAGACAACAAGAAGATGATGATGAAGAGAACATGACGCTCGGTTCCGGTTAACGTTTCCTTCAGAACCGATGTCTGGTAGTGTAATAGATGCTTAGACTGATTGATCCGAGTGAAGAGATTCTCGTTGACAGAGCTTGGAGACTTTCCAAGTGGTTTTAATGTTTTGTAAATAGATAAACCATAAGGTTCGTGTTGTTGTGTATGTTTACATTGATTATTGTTTGATATTGTCACATTCATTTGTGGAATTGAAATATGTAAAATCCTCAAAAAAAAAAAGGAAAAACAATAGTCGTGGTTTATTTTTATTTTTATTTTAGTTTGTTTTACGTTTTAATACATATTAAAAAAATATTTAATTTATATATTTTTAGATAAAAAAATACAATTATCTATACACGTAATCATATTTCAACCAATAAAAAAATAAATAACATATAAAATTAATAAATTACATAAAAATTATAAAATAATATTATTTATTGGGCAAATTTCTTAAGATAACTTTTTTCAAGTTTTTGTCACAAAATAATCTTCACTCATATAATAAACTTTGTTTTAGGGTATTTTTTATTATTTATTTTGTGACAAAATCTTTTTATATCTATCTTATGGTATTTCTCATATTTATATATTTATTTTGAAACGACATATAACAAGAAATAAACTGAAACGAAGGGGTAATTAACATCACTCATATAATAAACTTTCAAATAGATATCAAAAGGAAAGATAGTTCAAACAGAATGAAAGCCCAAATCTGGAGATTGGCCCATTAAATCTGAAAACGGAAATCAAAGCCCAAAGATTAGTAATCTCTTTTCTCCCTCTCTGCTCCTCCACCTCCGCAGCTCCACATTTCCCGCCGGCAAACTACTCTCCGATCAGTTTCCATCGACACTTCGCTAAACTCCCATGGTTTTTTCAGCTGAGAGTTCACTCTCTCTGCAAACCGTGGAATCTCCTCTTCCTTGAGAAATCTCAGTACGGCGTCGCTTTTATTAAACTCCAACCAAACCGTTGCCGAGCCATTAGCTAAGTCAGAGCTCGAATCCATAGTTCTCAAGCAATACTCCCACGGGAAGTTCCACAGTCTCATCCAAAACGCCGTCGCTTTACCTTCCGTCCTTCTCACCGCTTGTCAGAACCTATCTCTCGCCGCCAACTCGTGCGGTTCCTCTACCGAGTTAACCGATCGCGTCTCCAGGAGATTCTCGATCGATGAAATGGGTCGCGAGATACGTGAAGGCAGGTTCGATATCCGTTCCTGCTGCGTCGGATTCGAATGCGAATCTCTCGTTCTCGCCCCAATCTGAAACTCAAAGTGTTGATTGAAGCTATTAGGATGGTTCTCGAGGTTGTGTACGACGATCGGTTCGCGACGTTTTCGTACGGTGGGCGTGTTGGTATGGGTAGGCATACTGCGATTCGTTACTTGAAAAACTCTGTGGAGAATCCAAGATGGTGGTTTCGTGTTTCGTTTGCTAGAGAGATGTTTAGTGATAGGAATGTTGATAAGCTTTGTAGTTTGTTGAGGAGAAGATTAACGATGATTTGTTGGTAGAGATGATTAAGAAGCTGTTTGAGTGTGGGATTCTGAGGATTGAGCTTGGTGGAAGTGATAAGGAAGAGGGTTTCCACAAGAATGTGGATTGTCTTCGATCTTGATCAATGTTTACCTTGATGGACTTGACAAAGAGATTCAAGATATGAGGTTGAAGATGAAGCTGAAGAACCCTCGTGTTGGTGCAGGGGAGGAGGATGCTACAGGTAGTGATAATGTTTTCTATAAGCCTGTAAAATATATATGCAGTTAGGTATTTGGATGAGATACTTCTGATAACGTCGGGCTCGAAGATGCTGACAATGGAATTGAAGAAGAGGGTTGTAGATGTTTTTGGAAGAGAGACTAGACCTGAAAGTAGATAGAATGAACACATCGATTCATAGTGCAGTGTCAGAGAAGATTAGCTTTTAGGGATGTGTCTTCAAGCTGTTCCACCTTCAGTTTTTGCGTCCGCCTATGTCTGAGAAGGCGGTAGAGCAATGAAGAAGTATGAGAGGCAGAAGGAAGTTAGAAGACTGGAGCTTCGAAAATGCCTAGGGAGAGGAATCCGAAAGACCACTGGGTTTGAAAATATTTAGACATGTCTTGAAGAAACTCAAGCAGAGCAATGGTTTTCAAATGTGAATATGAAATAGAGAATGAGGTCCAGGGATATTTTCCGGACTTGGGGACATGAAGTATGCAGGAGTTCATGGGGTCTCTCGAAGAGCGCTGGAAATGGCATTGGCTGCTCACCTAGAGGAGATTTTTCTCACTGGGACATATAACGGGAGAAGTTACCAACACGAACCTTGTTGATGCTTATGATGAATTTCAGGAACGGTGGATAAACCCTATGTCACCAACCCAAGCTAAAAGGAACTAGAAGATGAGGAGAGGACGACGTGGAGGCAAGAAGCGGAACAGAGAATATGCTGAAAGGACGGTTCAGGATTTGAACTAAGTTATGCATGAAGGTGTCAGCTCCAGAGGAACTGTGAGAAAGGCTGTTAAAATTAGTTGGGTTCACAAACAACATGGGAAGGCCACGGCCTATCAGTCACCTTTTGGCTCTTGAGGATTCTGATATCATCAAATGGTATGCGGGTGTAGGGCGTAAATGGCTTGACTAACTTCTGTTGTTGCCACAACTATAAGATGGTCAAAATCATTGTAAGTTATCATATGAGGTTCTCCTGTATTTTGACACTAGCAGAGAAGCACAGATCCACCAAACGTGAAGCTATTAAACACTACACGAAAGATCTCAAGGTGTCTGATATTTACGGGAGAGAAGAGGTGCATTTTCCATGGGAAAGAGAGGTTAAGATGATGGGGGACAGAAACCTTTCGGACCCGAGACCAGTGGATGGGACACTGTCTTTGGTCTTGATCAGGCTTGCATCTGATGAGCCCTTGCATTCTTGTGCTGCTAGTTTCTGTGAACGATCAGATACAATCATGTACCGTATACATCTACTGCAAAACGCGTTTGCAAATCAACCCACTTGACGAAAGAGAAATGGGCCCGTGGCATGGGCACAATTCACTCAGCTTTGAATCGGAAATGTCTCCTTTGTGTTCTGAATCACATCAGTGATGTATACTTGGGTAAAATGACTCTTCAGGATGTTGATGGTAGTTCCATTCATCGATCTCACGTGATATCACACACACACATGACAAACTTGTCTTGATTTCATTTAATTGATGGCCAAATGGATGAATACTTCGTAGGCTACTGTTTGGCTGCACAATGCAAGGGAAGCTTCATATTTTGTCAGAGGCGTTGAGCATTAGTTACGCAACAAGGTGATTGCCTTAGAAGACGCAAAAATTTGATAAAAACAAGTTGTGACAATCTGCATCGAGCTGAGGACCCTGGAAGACGTTAACGGTGTGTGGAGAACTTAAGGACCTAGTAGTTGGGAAGGATGCTATTATGTGTATGAAGTATCAGTCTATCATTCAAGCACCTTGAAAGTTGAAACTTGCTATGCAAATGATCCTTATGCACGAGGGTATGGTATCTCCATTTAGCTTGGAGTTGATGGCATATCCTTCATACAGTTCTTTTGTCCGTATGAGTCGTGGGTGATTTGTATGTTCTCAAGCAAGCTTTCAGCTGATGCGTTTAAGTATGGTTGTTAATGTAGTGGTTAGACAGATAGTTTATAAATACCTTGAAGCTAAGGCAGGTGATCATTTGGGTTTTAGTTAGTTGTACCGTGTAAGAAGTGAGAGGTTAATAGTAATCTACCCATGCTATTATGGTTAAATAAACTCATGAGGACGTCTAGGAACAATAATTAAAAAACGTAGGGGTGAATCTGCGAATATAGAACTTCTGGGGACAATCTACGAAAAGAGACGAAGAGTTATAATGTGTCACGTGTCCGTCACATGGGTTGCCGACAGGAAGCAATCGAAGGTAATAAAAAAATGAGATCTTTATTTTATCTCGTCTGTCTTTTTTCTTGAGAGAGCTTTGCTCGGTTTCAGTCACTGATAGATTCACATGATTCCAGTAAGCAAAGTATAAAGTTAGTAATCGAAGAACGAGAGCGAGAGTAGGAGGAAGAAAGAGCGTGAGATATCTCAAGCCATGGGAGGTGGCTATGTGTTTGGCTCAGCCAGATCGGGACAGACGGCAATGGTGGCTCTCGTGCTCGTGGTTGGATCATTCTTCGCCGGCTATATCTTCGGAAACAACGCGCCTATTTACATTCCTCAAGCCTCTTCTAATTCTTCGTCTTCATCTTCTCCATCGCCATCTGGTTCGCTCTCTCTCTTCCCCTCTGTATGTTTTTTCAAAGTCTCTCCTTTTCACTCCATATCGTTAGATCCTCTTTCTTGGGTTAATGCTTTAGCTTTTGTAACTGAATTTGAGCCAACCTCATATGGTTTCTGTTCTAGATCGGACGCTTTTGCCCGGATTAGGACATAAATTGATAATGCAACCGCTTTGTGGTTGCAGGTCCATCAAATTTTGCCAACAAAATAGAGCTTGCTTACCGGAGAACTCCTCTTGTGATCCCAGAAAGAGGGGTGAATGTGTGTCCATTGGAGTTCAATGAGTACATACCTTGTCACAACGTCACTTATGTGCAACAGCTTCTCCCAAGCTTGAATCTTTCTAGACGAGAAGAGCTTGAGAGACACTGCCCTCCACTTGAACAACGTCTCTTCTGTCTCGTACCTCCGCCCAAAGATTATAAGATACCAATACGTTGGCCGACCAGCAGAGATTACGTCTGGAGAAGCAATGTGAATCATACACATCTTGCTGAAGTCAAAGGCGGGCAAAATTGGGTGCATGAACAAGGTCAGTTGTGGTGGTTCCCTGGTGGGTGGTACTCATTTCAAACACGGAGCTCCTGAATACATCCAAAGGTAATCATCTGTAACTATCATTCGTTTGGTTTCTTATTTACATTGGAATCTTATACCGCCTTTTGTAACTTACCCCTATATGGTTGTATATGTAACTTCAGGTTAGGAAACATGACGACTAATGAAACAGGTGACCTGCGTTCAGCTGGGGTTGAACAAGTACTTGATGTTGGATGTGGAGTTGCTAGCTTTGCAGCCTATCTTCTTCCTTTGGGTATACAGACGATGTCCTTTGCCCCTAAAGACGGTCATGAGAACCAAATCCAGTTTGCGTTGGAGAGAGGAATTGGTGCAATGATCTCTGCCATAGCCACCAAACAAATGCCATATCCTGCATCCTCCTTTGATATGGTTCACTGTTCAAGATGTCGTGTTGATTGGCATGAAAATGGTATGTCCTTCTGTTTGTTAATGCTCTCTTGATGTATCAATGATTGCCTATGAGTGAGTGACAATAATTTTCCCTTGATTCTGCAGATGGTGTCTTGATTAAAGAGGTTAATCGTCTTCTCCGACCCAATGGATACTTTGTTTATTCAGCACCACCTGCTTACAGAAAGGATAAAGACTTCCCTTTGATTTGGGATAAGTTGGTCAACCTAACAACCGCAATGTGCTGGAAGCTCATTTCCCGAAAGGTACAGACTGCAATATGGGTTAAAGAAGATGACGAGGCTTGCCTTAGGAAGAATGCAGAGCTTGAGCTCATAACTATATGTGATTCAGAAGATGTTTCAAAAGCTTCATGGAAAGTTCCTCTAAGAGACTGTGTGGACATTAGTGAGAACACACCACAAAAATCCCCTTCTTTACCTGAACGTCTGTCAGCATATCCAGCAAGTCTAAGAAAACTAGGTACATTTCTTCTACTCAAAATGCATTATGTTCTGTCTGCTTCCTTCATTTCACTTGGAAAAAAACTTTTCACTAGGCATCAGCGAAGATGATTTTACATTGGACACAAACTTCTGGAGAGAACAAGTGAATCGTTACTGGGAGTTAATGAAAGTTAACAAGACTGAAGTGCGGAATGTGATGGACACGAGCGCGTTCATTGGTGGATTTGCTGCAGCTATGAACTCATATCCCGTTTGGGTCATGAACGTTGTGCCTGCTACGATGAACGATACCTTATCCGGAATTTACCAGAGGGGCTTAACCGGTGCTTACCATGATTGGTAAGCTTCAGTATGATCCACATTCTCATTTTCTGCTTGTTCTCGTTAGAACCAATTGTTAATGCTTTTATGCGCTTAAGGTGTGAGCCATTCTCAACATATCCTCGCACATACGATCTGCTACACGCGGACAAACTCTTGTCTCACTATCAAAATCATGGTGAAGGTTGTTTACTAGAGGACATCATACTTGAGATGGATCGCATCATACGCCCTCAGGTATTTTATTACATAAGCCATGACTTCTTTTTGACGTGTCACCTACACCTAGACTGAAGCATAACCCAAATCTCATTATAGTATATAAGCCATGTCTTGCTTGTGTTTGCAGGGATTCATCATTATTAGAGACGAGGTATCGATCATATCAACAGTCCAAGACTTGGCTCCTAAGTTCCAATGGGAAGTTGAGACACATGAGCTTCAAGACAAATACAAGAAGACAGAAACTGTTCTACTTTGCAGAAAGAAGTTCTGGGCAATCGTCTGAAACATTAGCTTGTCTAGAGTTTTTTTTGAAGAACATAGAAAATCATCTTTATTTTTTCTTTGTTGTACGAGAAAAGAAATTAAATATTACTTATGTAACTTTTGTTCATCCTTGTACACTGTTTTGTTTATACCACATTCATAACCAGAGTCAAAGTTCAGGTGAATTTTGAACAAAAAAAATACTGGGGCTTTTAATGTAATTTAAGGAAGCTAATATATAAATTCACAAAATTTTTATTGGTCCCCGTGGTTTTCTGAAATTGCTAGATTGTTGTCTCTTCGTCCTTCCGTCACCAATTCTCTTCTCTTCCGATAAAGGTTGATCCTTTGAATCAGGAAACAGTTTTTTTTCAACTCTAAGCTTTCAACAGTTTGTGATAGAGCTTGTAGTTGATGATGGAAATGAAAAAGCTGAAGGAGGCTTTGCGTTTTATCTGCTCTTCTGATTTCTTGAGGATGGCTCTGTTTTGGAACTTTGCTCTCCTTTCTTCTTACTTTCAATTGCTTAAAAGAAGCATCTTTGGCTCAAAATCAACTTCCTTTCCTTCTTCTTCCTCCATGAACACTTCTTCTTCTTCTTCACACAGACCTATTTGTGTTATCACTGGTGTAAGTCATTCTCTCTCTTTCTCCTAGCTAACATTGACACTCATAATGTGTCATCATGTATGTATTGACTTCATTGAACTTATTAGTCTTTGTTACTATTGTCTGGTGTTGAATTCATATTGCAGGCTACTTCGGGTCTTGGTAAAGCAACTGCGTTTGATCTTTCAAAGAAGGGCTTCTACGTCGTTCTTGGTACAAAAACTATTGTTTTCACTTTGAAGCAAGATTGTTTTGTTCTGTGATTCTTATCCAAAGTGCATTGTTCAGTGCATCTTTTATGAAATAGATGTTTAATTAATATGAGGTGATGAAGTAGCAGATGATAGCTTGTTGAAACATGTCTTCTGCATTGTTAAAAATATCTCTTATGGAATTGATGTTACTTATTAATATGAGGCAATGCATTAGTAGAGTATAACTTGTTAGAACATGTCTTCTTCATTGGTTGAACCTTTCTTGATTTTAATTTTTTTTTTTTTGCAGTTGGACGGTCCTCTCACTTACTATCAAAGGTTTTCCTTGATCCCTATGATATCCATCTTCCTCATTTGCATTTTCTTTTCTTGATGCAAGTATCTTTGTCGTTGCCACTTTTGTGTTGACAGACGTTGACTGAAATTAAGAAGCAGAACGAAGATGCTCAACTCAAAGCCTTTGAAGTTGATATTTCTTCTTTTCAATCAGTTTTGAAGTTCAGAAACTCTCTAGAGCAGTGGCTTTTAGAATCAGATTTACATTCTTCTATCCAACTTTTAGTGAACAACGCTGGAATACTGGCAACTTCAAGTAGGCCAACCGTTGAAGGCTTTGATAGGTAAGGTTCTCACTATGGTTTCACAACCTTTTTGAACATTAAAGATTACACTCTTTTCTGTCTCCTTATTTGTCAGGATGATGGCTACAAATTACATTGGTGCATTCTCTTTGACAAAACTTCTTTTACCGCTTCTGAGAAACAGCCCTGTGCCTTCACGAGTCGTGAATGTTACATCTTTCACACATCGTTCTGGTGATCATCTTCTCATCTACTATGAGAGTAATACACCTGATGTCTTTTCCTGATATATCTTTGTCTGTAGTATTTACTGCGAGGTTTAACAAGGATTCTGTTACGGGAGTGTACTCTTCGGAATCAAAGCAATATCCTTGTGCTAGGATCTATCAGTATTCCAAATGTAAGCCAATCCTCTTGCAATGACAAACCAAGTTCTTTTCCCTTTATATCATGATGAGATGATGCTGATATAGTTGCTGCTTTTTGTGAAATAGTATGCCTTTTACTCTTCTCATACGAGCTTCATAGACAGCTTCACCTCACGGATGATTCACATCACGTCTCTGTTGCGTAGGCACTCTCATCATTCTTCTTTTGCCTGAATGATCTTCTTGCTAACCTTGTAAGATTTGGGATTATGGCTCTTAGGATATTCTTCTCTCTTCTGTTGCAGAGCGGTAGATCCAGGAGCAGTAAAAACAAACATAATGCATGAGCTTCCTTCATATATACAAGTCTTGGCGTTTTGCAGTCTCAAGATTCTTAGACTCATCAAGTCCTCAGAGGATGCAGCTGAATCTGTCATTGATGCTGCTTTAGCCCCACCTGTAAGACATTTTGTTTTAGAGTTCTTCATCAACTCTTATGTGGTTGATGATGAGCTCTATTTTTGATATGTTGATGAACAATGTTGCAGGAAGTATCAGGCAAATATTTCTTTGGAGGAAAGGGGAGGACCATTGAATCCTCAGCTATTTCTCGTGATCCAAAACTTGCTAAGGAACTCTGGGACACATCATGTCTTATATTTAACGAGTTGCAACAAACTCACACTTGAAGATGACATGATCATAGGATCCAAACTGTAGGAACTTTCTGATTTGTTCAAGTATTTTGTAGAAACATCGCCAGTGAGTGTGGCCTTGCCAGTTTTGAAGTTCTTAGTTCATTGACAGAATCATTACTAGACTGCTTCTAATAGCCGTAGTAGGTACATGTGCATCTTACATTGCTCCATGAACGTTGGGAGGGTAGCCTGTCATCAGCCTAAGAGGGGCCTTTTCGATTATTACAAACCTTTTTGGGCCTTCTGATCCTGGTGGGCTAACTCCTTCAATCAATTAAAAGAAGAGAAGATCAATATTGTCTGTCTTTTCAATATTTAAATATTCCTGTAAAAAGTTGATTCTTCTTCTTAAGAAACTTTGAAGAGGGGATTGAGTTGTCAACTTTTGAGCCATCCAAATTAAAAGTATGATTAGACTAAACACACTGACTAAACATTCAACAACATGGGAACAAGGGCAAGCCAAGAAAACACAAACAAGTGTGAAGGAAGGTGTAAAGATGATAAACGAATAAACCAAAAGTCAGCAAAAATACAAAAGAATATTGCACCTGCCCCTGCCGCCATGCAATAGCATTTACCAAATCACAGCTTATATAAAGAGAAGTATCCTCACAACAAAATGTATTATCTTATAATCAAACCAAGAATCATATTCCCGAATCACTCCATCACAATCCTCTTGTGTGTGTTTCCACTTGTGAACTGAAAGAGCCAACACAAAGAGAGGAGCTTCTTTTCTAGGAAAAAGATGCAGAAGGACATGAGAACCGCAGAAGATCAACAACTTCCACCAGGTCAGGATTATATTTTTTTTCGTTTTGGAAGTAAAGTAGAAGATACGTAGTACTTACCTCTGTAGGCAGGATATCCAGTTGCAGAAGAAGTCTCTGAACAGCCGGGACAAGACATGAAGAAGAAGAAGCCCTTCAAGACAAAGCAGAAAGGAGACAGAGGCTTCATTGAAGGATGGTAAACTCTATACGTACCAAACAAAATCATTTATCTTTTGAAATAGTTTTGAGACTAACTCTTGTGTAGCAAACAGATCAATAACTCTGTTTCTGTTTTTCTAAGACTGACTCTTGTGTATGCGTTTCTTTGTTTGTTTCTTCATGTGCAGTCTCTTTGCACTATGCTGCTGCTGGATTTGTGAAATGTGTTTCTAAGGCAAAGAAGGAAGAAGACAGTGTGTCAAGCTTCCCTTGTGTTTCTATCTGTTAGTGGCTTTTACTATAACTATTAGCGAGAGAGATTGAAGGACTATATAGCAGCTCAGTCTGAACTTTCTTAAACTATATGTGTGGTGTTTGTATGTATTAAACCAAGATTATTATTATTATACTTGATAATGTAAAGGTCATCATCATATTTTCTTGAAGAATACTTTAAGATAGACCAAAAAAACTTTTTTATCACCAAAATAAGAAAAATGAAAAATTACTTTGTTAAAAGTTATAAATATACATTTATACTTTTTATATTAATTAATCTAAATTTAGAGTTTAAAATTATAAAGTGAAGTTTTGGAACTGAGATTTAAAATTAAAAACAAAATATTAAAATTTTCAAAATTAAAAAAATCTATTTTTATCATTTTTTTTCATGAAATCTATTTTTATGATAAAAACTTTAAAAATATTTATTTGAGAAATTTGTATATTTTTTAAGTCGATATACAATCGATAAGAAAATCAAACAAATCAGACTGATACGGGATTCATGCTTGCTCTATACAACCCATCCATACAGACTTAAAATTCAAAGGAAATTCAATAGCATACAAGCTTTACAGACTAGGCCAATAAGTGCAAATCAATGATACAATTAAAAATTACTGCTGCTTTAATATCATCTACTACTACTACTAAAACCAAAATTCTCCACATTAAATAATGAATAATGTTGGTAAACATTAGATGCGATTTTGTAATGAATAATGATGTAATATCGGTACCATCACCACCGGTTGTTTTATCGCCACCACCAGCTTTTCCTTCAACAAAAAAATATAAAAGGGTCATAGGAGGGAGTTGATTGTCATTCATATCCTTTTCAACCAAATATGCCACTGTAAACTGCGAGGGTTTGGAGTGAACCTTGGATCCCAGACTCGATTGCTAAACCTCCTAGACCTGCAGCTCATATTGTATATAGACTACCCCAACTCCTTGTTCAGTCCTTTATAAGGAATGATACCAAGCAGTGGGACCTTCATTTACTCCAGGAATTTTTCCACTCTGAAGATATCCCATTGATAATGGGCTTGAAACCGTCTCGCTCGCTTGCTTTGGATGGATATGTTTGGCATCACACTAAATCAGGAGTGTATACAGTCAAAACTGGATATGAACTTCTTAGATCGACCAAACTACAACCAATACACAGCCGTACCTTGGAACCAAGTATCACAGGCCTACAGAGTCATGTGTGGAAAATAAAAAGCCCGAGCAAGATGAAACACTTTTTGTGGCAGGCCCTCTCTGGATGTGTGGCAACGGCAGAGGGGCTAACTTATAGACACCTGGGTACTGATAGGAGTTGTCCTAAATGTGGTGACCCAGTGGAGTCGATCAACCATCTCCTTTTCGAATGCCCCCCAACCCTGCAGGTTTGGGCTTTATCGGACTATCCGTCCCTTCCGAGTTACTTCCCGAGTACTTCCATATACCAAAACATGAACTTTCTATTTTGGAAGAGAAAAGAGGTGGCCCCATTGGTGCCACAATTCGATACCTTCCCATGGATCTGTTGGTACATCTGGAAGGCAAGGAATGATCTTCTCTTTAATGGGAAAGTCATCTCCCCACTTGACACTCTCCAGCTAGCCTCGCTAGGGGCAGAAAGTTGGCAAAAGGCTAACCAAAAAGAAGATGAAGTGGACGAGGAACATGACGATCCTCAAATTTTGGGAGAGGAAACAGTACCCCCTTGGATAACCCGAAACCCTACTTGTCAAATCGATGCCTCATGGATCGGTAATAGTAAAGTAAGTGGTCTAGGGTGGTTCTTCAAGGATCACATAGGTACTGAATCCTATGGACTTCGAGCTTGCGATAGGAGCCTCTCGGCCCTACACGCAGAGATGGAGGGACTTCTGTGGGCAACCACCTGTATGAGAGACATGAGGATCCCTTCAATCCATATAGAAACAGACTGTGAAGACCTAGTGTCTATGACCACAAATCCTTTGGATTGGCCAGCTTTTGCCTCGGATATCGAGACGTTCCAATCTCTCAAAGACTATTTTGTAAATTTTAACATAACTCATATTTCCCGGAGCGAAAATGGTCGGGCGGACCAATTAGCGAAGGAGGCTAGGAGCAAAGGTTCTACATTCTCTCATATAGATCAAACATGGTTAGGAATAAGTATTCTACAGAGGAACGCATCGCCTAACCAACACTTGGTCTAAAAAAAAATAAGTAGCCGACAAAAAAAAAAAAAAAAACATAGCTTACAAAGTGTGAATTGTTATTATTTTTGTGATGTAAGTGATCCCACCATCTAACACGGATCCACCTCTGGTTATGAATTTCATATTACTTTATATTTGATGCTCTGCATTTTTAATTTATGTATGTAAATGGAATAGACTCAATATTTTGTATTACTTATAGAATGTCTATATATTATTGTTTTGTATGTGGAAACCAACATCACCGTCATCTACATCGTTGTTCTTCCTCCTTTGTAAATTTCGTTTGCATCTCTTTTTCTTTTGACATTGTCGTCGATTTTTAACCACTCATTTTAATGACTCCAATGTTTTTATATGCGGTAAATAATTGAGTGACGTCGTCTTCTGTGATTTGACAGTAACCTTCTATCATGTCTATACCTACTAGCCCCAACCTCATACGTTATCTCTTTATCTCACCAGGTGCGTTATTAAATTAAAACGTCAATTTATTTTATTTTAGAAATTAGTTACTCAGCAAATTATCTTTTAAAAATATCAAATAATTCACATTATTACATTTCATTTTTCAACACTTGCAATGTACTAATTTAATTGCTGAATATTTTATTCAAGATTTTCATTGTAGCTAGTCTAAAGAACTAGATGTGCTAACCATACCACACTGAGACTATTTTATATTCTAATAAAGCCTTTGATTGGTCGAAATCCATGATCGAAAGGAGAAACAATCTATGATTGTAAGGAGGATTTGATAAGGAGGATTTGACAAGGAGGATTTGATAGATTGAGAAAGATTAGAAATGAAGCCAGATCACTTGGGATCAAGTTAGTTCATGTAGACATTATCAAGTTTTCTTAAGAACATACACAGTGACATCATTAAGCATGTCTTATATGTTGTGTTTTTATTAGTTTTAACGGTTTTTGACAATGATAGATTTTTCAAAGTATTTTCGTCTACTCAGAGTTTTTTGGTGTTCTTTTACAAATTATATGTCTATATGATGGGAAAGAACGCAATTGGATAGAAATTGGGAGTCTTGATCAAAATTTGCTGGAAAAATGAAATTTGATCCAAACATTGGATCGATCGATCCATTTTGAGAAGGATCGATCGATCCTTACTCTATGTATCGACCGATCGGTGACAAAGACTGGTTACTATAACTTCAACTTTTTGATGAAATTATAAGTTTCGTTCGGTTAAAGTTATGTGCCATTTTGAGGTATAATATACATTACAACATTTTTATTAGCTACCTAGACTCATGTTGTATTGAGACGGATATATAGACAAATATGAAGACAAAAACGGATGAGAAAGAAGAAAAAATAAGAATTTCAAGATACAAATATAACAAAAAACTTCAATAAACATTTATAATAATTCTATAACTAGAATTCTACAACACTTATAGATAATTTTAGTTTATAAAACTATCATATATTTTTATCGAAATTTTATGCTATATCCGTATCTCCAAACTTTTTCTCATCCGTTTCTATCTTTGTATCCGTCTCAATACAACATGAGCCTAGGTAGCTAATAAAGATGTTCAGTTAGATTCTCAAGTTTTTGCAATGAATAAAGTTATACAGATTAGAAAAACTCAGAAAAATAAAAGGATAATCCTAGACTTTTTAAGCCCTAATATTCTCAAAGGATCCAAATCTGAATATTCAAACTCTCAAAAGGTTCATGAAGAAGAAAACAAATATGTATAAGTTTTTGAGAAGAAAAAAAAAACACATTGGATTGGTGTTTTGTCCCTATAAGGATCCTATGACCAAAGAGCTTACTAAGAAAAGGAACATGTTCATCCAGCTAAGAAGTGATCATTTTGGTCATCATCACTATCAATGTGGTCAGCAGGAGAATTAGCAAGCAATCTCATACGCCTGATGAGGAAAACATTGTAATAGTAACTAGTAAGATCCTTCTTACTTTTCTTTGGTAAAGCCTTGGAAGCAAAGTTCCAAAACCCTTTACTAGTTGACAAAGGATTGTCTTTCACAAGAGCTTTGAACTTTTGCTCTTCTTTGGCTGTCCATGATTTCGATCCAACTTCTTCACCCATTTGATCAAACTTCCAAGTATAGAAAGCACGTCCAATATCTTTCTCTAGAAGCTCCCTTGCTTCTCTAATGTGTTGTTTTGTGCAATTGGTTGATCCTGGAGAAGCACAAGAACAAGTGTCCTTTCTTCCTTCACCAACTTTTTTGTAATGTTCTTTCTTCTTTAGGCTATATGTTGGCCAAACACCAGTTCCAAGCCACCTAAGAGTGTCGGAATCTCCGGGACTACCATAGAATTTTCCCTTCTTGGTAGGTGCAATCCAAATTGGTATTTCAGCCTGGAAAACATGACCTATTGGAATAACTGGTTTGGGTTTTTCTGAACCAGGGGCTACACCTTTCAAAGTCTTGACGCTAACATCTTTACGGTTTGGTGGGTCTGAAGCAGCAGCAGCAGCAGCAGTTTTTCGAGATGAAAAGCAGGGACGTGAGAGTTGAACAGATGAGTTAACTTTTTGGCGTTTTTTCTCAAAGCTTGAATCACTAGTATTCTCTAACGACATTCCATGAGCTGTAGAGACTGAACCGTCACTCCTAGGCTGTTCCCTCGTCCTTTTGCTCTGGCAAGAGATAGAGATAACCATCAGAGCCACCAAGACAATGTCCTTTTGGCTGGTGAAGAGAGGAAGCTTTGGCATTGGCATGCTCATAAGGAGTCACCCATGTTTTGTTTCACCCCATCTTTTCATGTCTTTCTGACAAACTCTCGCGAGCTGTCCCGACTATACTTAAACAAGGGGGGAGTCCCCTTGTAAATACAAAGACTAATACCACTAAATTTCAAAATCTAGCTATTCTCAAGCATCCATCAGGAGTTCGCTTGAAGACATAGCGGCCTTATATAAAACTGTAATCAAAGAATGTCTTACTTGGAAACGCTTGTCAGGAGAATCAGGACCATGTTTTGTACCGCCACAAGAAATATCTCCTCTGCCTATTAAAATCTCTGGAGGGATTGGAAAAGAGTTTAATTAAAACTATCTTATTTCCTAATCCTACCTCTCACTCTGAATCTATGTGATCAAATATCTAGCCACTATATATTCAAGAACATAAAAGTTTTATCTCAGAATTCTAGGTTGGGGAGTATGTGTCAATACTTGTGGTGGTGCTTAGGAACCCGACAAGGGGTTTCCTACAAGCTCACCACAAGTAAAGCACTGGGCCATAGACCCAGTGATTGTTGTTTACAACCTGTGGGGATAACAACAGACTATCCGCATTTGCCATGCCCCCTCATGTGTTAATTCTTTTTTTATAATTATACTTACCTAAAGTTCATCAAACAGAGTTCATGTTATAATACATACCAGGTTTTGCAGAAGAGCATATGGTCAGATTCTCAGGAATGGTGCATGGCGTTGATACACTATTTGATCTAATCACTTCTCTTGCCCTCTTGACAGCCAACGCAGCCTAGAAAGAGAAGGTAAGAAACTAAAAATACGAATATAGAACTAAGGATGTCTTCCTATGCATTGTGTTACCTTGTAAGCGTTCAAAGATTTGGAGATAATGCTCTCAAGTACATCTGGATGCAATTCAAAATACTCCGTTAAGTACTTCTGGACTGATTGGTCAACAATTTCTCTGATATATGGATTCCCTAATCTCGTCTTCCAGATGGTAAATAGACAAAAATATTAGCGTAAAAAAATGAAGAAAGCCACAAAATATCAGTGCTTGCTGAACAGATAACATTACCAAGAAGAAGAAGTTCACAAGGACTTATGATCATACATACCTGTGTTTGACCTTCAAACTCAGGATTTGGAACAATAACTGAAACAATGCAAGTCAGTCCTTCCCTAACATGCTCCCCACTGAAAGTAATATCCTCATCCTGAAGAAATCACCAGCAAAATATATTAACATTAGCTAATGATGGTTAGTGATGTGACTGGTGTTATACCTTGAACACCTTGAAACTTTTCGCAAAGTTGTTAAGAGTTCTTGTAATTGAAGCTTTCACACCGTCTATATGTGTTCCACCATCATTGGTGCGGATGCCATTAGCATACCCTAGCATTGTATCTGAATATCCATCTACGTACCTGGAACAACAACATTGGATGAGATCAATAGGTTCTTGACATACACCAACAATAAAATAGTAGGAAAAGAAGGTACACATACCATTGAAGTGCGATGTCCATGATGATACCATTAATCTCTCTTTTGAAACCCAGCACATCATGAAGTGGTTTCTGAAGACAAGCAAACCAGTGAATAATTTATCAAAATTCATGTCCACCACAATAGCAAAAGGTCTCACCTTATCAGGATTTAGGCAACTGAGATATTCACTTGAGCCTCCAGTATAATAACATTCTTTATAAAGGGGGTCGTTATCCTCCCTTTCCAGAGACACATTAACCTGAGAAACACACTAACGTAGAACACTTAGAAAAAGGCAATATAATAATCCTGATGTTACCATATTGAGCAAAAAACAAAAACAAAAAAAAAAAGAAACTCTGATGTTACCATATTGATATCTTGCAGTGATACCCTTCTTCCACCGTACATTACTAATATTAACAAAGCAGATGTTTTATTCCTGTCATGGAGAAACAAATACAACATAGTTCAAACTCTCTAACAACTCATTAACGGATTATATACGCAAGTTTTGTGGGGGAAAAAAAACACATCATGACGAAATGGTAAATGATCAATACATATTTTTCTCTTAAATCTATTTAGAGGTCGAATAATCTATACAGATTAAGGTTAAGGCCAATGTTTCATCTCGCTATTCCTAATAGCTGTCCTGGCCAATGGACAGAACAACAGAGATTTTTAATATTATATATTCAAAGAGCAACCAAACATGTATTCCTCCAAAACAGAGCCAATTCAAATCGAAGTTTTAAGTAATGGATCAAATCTAACAGAACTAACATATTCAATAGTAAAGGGATAATTACATCAACCCTAATGGATCGAATCCGAATAATACGGTCGAGATCAGAGAGAGAGAGAAGGAAAGGAAACCAACCTTAGTTTTGTGAATCATAAGCAGCGATGTGCCTCTTGAGAAAAGAAAATATGGAAACAAGTCAGTTATTATTTATAACAACAGACAAACATCGAAAATACGGAGACAAAGATGAAATCTATAACCACCCCATCGTTTTTGCCTCTTTATTTCAAAGATTAGATTCAAAACATTTAAAGTTTCTTCTAAATAAAAATTGTCAAAAGATGTGTATATGTAAATTTTATACTCAGCTTTGCTGGTTAAAACTAATTAACAATAATTTCTACTCCCTCTGTTTCTTAAAGATCCATATTTTAGAAAAAAATTTGTTTCTAAAAGATTCATGTTTTACATTTTCAATGTATATTTCATTATCTAATTGTAAACTTCAAAAAACTTAATTGCACTAATTGATTTTTTATTGGTTTAAAATTATGGAAAGAAGATAAATACAAAAAACTATGCAAATTTATTGTGTTTTATTAAAAAGTGTGAAAAAACTAGAATATGGATCTTTTAGGAACAGAGGTAGTATTTTGTAATATCTTATTGTTTTTTTCTTCAAAGTGCATTTACAATGATTTATTTAATTTTTGAGTTTTGAATGAATTGAAAATTTAATGTGTTAAATTTGTAATTGCCTTCTACATCCACTCACTCGATGTGTGGCTACTATTACATAGTAAGGTAAGTTAATTTTTGAAAAACTTAAAATGATTTAAAGTATCTTTTTTCGTGCTTTAATCTCATTCACACAGTATCACAAATCAATTTCCGATAAATTATTCATCATTCGACTATTTTGAAACATTCATATGTTTTTAGATGATTCTAGATGAATTATAAATCTTAACTATTTAACTATTTAGCAAACATGTTAGTAGAGTTATTTAGTAAGATCAAAAGTCCAAATTGTATAGACAATAAGTTAACACGATTTATTTAGCATCAATTGATTCTAAGTTAGAGTTTCAGTTATACCGAAAACATGTGAATGCAATTCATTCATCACTAATTGATTTTGATTATAAATTTTCATATATAAGTTGAAATACTTTTAAGAAATAAAGAACATAGACATACACATACCTTATGAGTTATTTGGGTGGTTGTTTGAAGGAGTTAGGATGAAGTTTTCTATTTGTAAGATCTGCTTTAGGGGAAAGTAGAATGTGAGGATATCTCCTTTGTATACAATCCCTATGAAGTATTTATAGTAGAAATTTTGAAACCCTAGAACAAAATAACTACATAAGTTAGTGGACCTTAACTATTAGGCCCAGTAGATATATGATATAAGAACAGATCATTAGTATTAGACTTATCCTGTCAAATGTCAGCCCAGAAGTGATTCATCTTGTCATGTTGGGCTATTGTGGATTCAAAACGTTGAAGATCCAACCCAAACTGAGCCGGATTTCACAAAGGGTAAAGCAGTGATGGACTGACCCAACTAAATATTAGGCCCATACTCAAGCCTTTGGTAGATGGCCCTAAGGGTAACGTAACATAAGGAGGCGATAAATTTAAGCAAAATAAACTCACGTGGTGTAAAAATAATCACGTGTTTCCTTAAGAGAAAAAATACTCAATACATGGGCTTTAGTATATGGCCCAAGTAGAGTATGCGCCCGAATAATTGTCAACTAGGCAGACCAGTGCTCTTGATTGAAGCAATTTTGAAAGGATTATTTTGAAAATCTCACGTCTGAATAAGACCATGTTTATCAGTGTCTCTTAGAATGAGGTTCTTAACTTAATTTGACTCTTTTTTTTTTTTTTTTTTTTTAAAATTTTTTTTTGTTAAGAGACGGCTCTTAAGACTCTTATTTAAGAGACGTCTCTTAGGTTTTCTTAGTTAAAAGTTAAGAAACGTAATTTAGAAAAGTTAAGGACCTCTGCTAAGAGACCCCCAATGTACATGCTCTTAGTATTGCACAGAAAAAAATAAATAAATAAGAGCTAGTACAAAATAATACAAGAAATAGAGATTAATTTATTCATAATCAATTAGAGAGCTTAGTCATGATTGATTGAGAAAAATATAAATTTAAACTAGTGTTAAAAGCAAATTGTTAATTCAACTATCTAAACCTTAAAATATAAGGAATGTGTTACGTAGTGATTAAAGAATTGGATACTAATCACATGTTAATTTTTGGTTTAAGGGTTTCTGTAGCCAAAAATAAAGTTCCTAATCATTCTTTTAGGTACTCATTATTATAATTAATAATTTGATATTTTTTTGACACATAGATATTTGGCTAACCGGGTTCTATCTAATTAATTTTTGAATTGTTCCAAATAAAAATTAAATATTCATATCGTCTAATCACATAAACAGATAAATCTGAGTATGATGCTTAGCATATTTTCAAATATTCTCTTCTTTACTATTCTATCAGGCTTGTGTTTAATAATAATATGATTTGTAATTAAATTAACCCCCGTATAAAACGATAAGTTTGTAAGTTTTTAAAACATGGGTTTATTTCCAAATTGAATAATAAGTTTCATATTGTTTTTTAAATATCAAGTTGTCTTCTTGTTATAACTGTGTGCCTGATTAGGAATCAAGACATTATTAAGATTAACTAACACATTAAATATGAAAAGAAAAACGTGGAAAGTGATACGAATCCTTAAAGATTGGAATAAAACTGTATAAGCTACTCTGGCAATTTGTTGTTGTTTTCCACTAGTGGTTCGTTACAGACAGTGCCACATTTTTTGGGGAAAATTGTATTTATTTTATTATGATCCCACCTGACCTGAAATGAAATAAAATCACTAGTTGCTAGATCAGGGATATTATTTTTCTTTTTTAACGCCGGTCACAATAAGCTAATAACATTGATCGTTCTTTTGGCGGTGAACTTCAACGTGCGTTGTTTGGTAAGTTATGGTTTCTCAAGTCCATTTTAAACTTTTTTTATCTGATAGTCCTTTATTGAGAAGCTAGAAGAGTTTGACTAAATAAATTGTTAACGGGATCATCATTGTGATTTCGTAGCAAAAAATAAGCAATGTAAATGTTTGTAAAACGGAAAACGGATAAGATACTTGTATATGAAAAACATATAATCTAGCAACATGATATTCGTTTCTTTAAGATCAAATTTTTATTTTGTAGATCGAATCGAAATGAATAATTGATCGAATCAAATTTAATAAATAAAATATTTAGTTGTAACTCCGTCCATGATATTTCATAGATAATTTTGAGAATATTTTTAAAATATAAAATTGAAAAGAACCTAAAAAACAATAGGGAGGACAAGTTCTTAATAGAGATAAAAAATACTTTCTCTAACACGAAATTCTTCGCTCACATGACATTTTGTCATTGACGATTGTTTTTACAAAATAAAAATATTAACTTCTGATTTCGAGAACTTTACGCGGGTTTCTACCGTTGAGTGTGGTAATGTCTACACCAAATACACTTTTTTAACAAAACAAAACAAAAAAGCTGGCCACAAAAGTGAAACTGTTTTTGAACAATGGCTAACTTTCAAAAGTGACCCAACGTATGATCACGGATTCATAGCACAAAGGATTAAACATGGCCAAAGGTTTGAAAAACAAGAAGATTATTTCTTCCATGTGGCAAGATGCTATAGGACCACCGATTCTCATTGTGAGGAACTGAAACTATCTTATTATTAGTACTAGAAATATAGTCCCCGCGCAAGCGCGGGGCCGAATCCGTTTTTATGTTTTATGTGTGTATGAGATTTTGTTGTTCGTATCTTGTCTAAATCTTTGTTTTTTTTTTGCGTATTGCATTATTGGAGTCATCACTTCCATTGAGTTCACTTTCATTTGTTATTTCTTCAAGTGAAGTGTAATTTAAGTGTAATTTTCATTAGAAAACCGAATAAAAATCAAGAAGATTACGACATTAAGTTATGTACATAAGATGGTTTGAAGATCACGAAGTTTAATCCCTAAAAATTTTTGTACTACTTTTTGAAAATTCTAATTTATATGTAGAGATGAAATCTTTAATTTGTTTGTTGACATTGAATAATAATGTAACGTCCCGACCGTCCACGGTTAATGGGCTGCCCATGTCCTCGCTCTCGACCCGTGGATCCCATCCCATCTAACGATCGGTTCGTTAATTTTTCCAAAGTCTCCAAATCATTGTTTATTGACCCTACAATCACCACCTGACTTTCTTCGTGTTTTGGATTCACTCGCATGGTATTGTGAATCATTTCCCGATAGGTCATTCATCCTTTCACTATACCAACCTAAGCACGCTTAACTCTGGAGTTCTAAACGGATGTGTGACGAAAAAGGTAAGTCAACTTTAGTGACATAGATAGCTAAATCAATTCTCTTAAGCCTTTTATATATATATATATCACAGCTCAGGATGTTACAATTCACTTCTTTTCAAAGAACAAAACGTCCTCGTTGTGCCCCACGACAGGTCCCAAGTTTCCTCTCGGGTTAAAATCGAAATGACTAACCAGCTCTAATACCACTTGTAATGCCTCGACCGCCATGCCTCATTCAAAATAAGTAAAAATTCCCCATCATTTTAAAAAAAAATCTCTTGTACTTGAGTTGATTATGTCAATTAAATAAACACCGAAGTGAATCTTTTAGCATGCAACATACGATTTAAAAAATAAATGTGAGACCCACTTAATGTTGATGTGGACACCCTTAGAAAAGATCAAACTGTAATATTATTATATAAAATTTGGTTTCTAGTTTACAAAATCTCATGTAGCTTAGTTGGTTATGTCAATCATATAAACATTGAGGTTAAGGGTTCGAATCTCATAACATGCTATATATCATTTTTTTTTTTTAAATATGTGGCATCCACTTAACGCTGACGTGGCAGCATGGGAGAGACTCAACTCTCCCATTATAATATAGATTTCTGTGTCACTGCTCCACATGCATGACCTGTTTTTTAACGACCATTCTTGGTTCTAGCTAGGTGCCTATGTTACTAGTTTCCTCTTTTAAACCTATACTCCCTCCGTTCCATAATATAAGATGTTTAGAAGAATTTTTATGTTCCAAAATATAAAATGTTTTCATATTTCTAGGTAACTTTAACTTTATCAAAAACTGTGTAACCAATCAAATTTAATAGTTATATTTTGTAATTGGTTAATTAATTTTTTATTTATAATTTTAATAATATATTCTAGATAAAAAGTAGTTTTCTTAATAACCGTGTTTTACCTAAAACATCTTATATTTAGGAACGGAGGGAGTACGTTTTATATTTATTACACACATGACACATGCGTATTTAAAAGACATGTTGATTTATCCATATGTTTTTATATGTCGTCTGCATACACGAATCTCCACGATTAGCTTTTTTATTGGCCACTGTAGATTATAAGTTGCAAATTTTGTTGATGTGAGAACCTCTTTTTTTTTTTTATGTGAGATCGATCCCAAGGTTTTATATATAAGTGTTATCATTTAACAGAATATATTTTGTATATATTTACAAAACTAAAAGATATATATCTTCATTACTGGATATATTTTGTAAATGGCGGATATAACGTTTATTAAAATCGGTTTATGAAATACCGATTCATTAGAAATAACTTCGCAAGTAAAAATACTGTATTGCTATTTATGGTATACACATCAGGTGGCCAAATAAGTTGCAAACTGAACAATCATGTACTGGTTATATTATAATTTATAGGAGATTCTCGATGTATTTTCCCTTGATCTCGTAAAAGATTCCGATCTGAATATCGACATCACACGTGGTTTCAATACCTATAAGATCAAAAGATTTCTATATATAACTATGTAATTAAGTTTTGTAGTAATTAACAAATATGGCAAACATTATAAATCGATGAGCTGCCCGAATTAAATTATTTTCATTATTTGATCCCTTTAACTAGAATACAAAAAGAGTAAAATAAAAAAATTATGAACCAAAAAGATTGTTTTTCTTTGCTCAGGGAAAAAAGGTTATAAAAGCAGACGCCATATCGACTTATCATTACTACAACACACATCTTCTTCTCATTGCTCTTCTCTCTTCTTCTCTTGCTTCAGACTTATACATTTTGTTTCATTTTTTGATCGACAACAGACCAATAGCATGGGTCATGAATGGTACTTTTTTTCTTTCTCAAGGAATCTCAGATAGTTTCACCATTTATTTATTATTCGTACATAACATACACTAAGTGAAACCTGTATATATAGCTAGTTTTACGAACCTACGTCTTAAAACATATGTAGCTGGTTCAGATTCGCTAGTTAATTAGCTGTACTATTAGTGTTCTACTAATTAAGATGAAAAGTCTATAATCACACAACACATTTTTAACGCATTGTTCATGGATAAATGATGTGAGAGTTAGAATACATGCAAAATATATTGCATTGTAGTATTTTTACTATTTTTTGATTTGTGACTAATAGATATTTTATACATATGTAGTATTGATGCATCAAAGGAGTTCAAATTTAGTGAGGATGTCAAAAGTGGAGTGACTGAGATAGTTCTTGTTCGCCATGGAGAAACCACTTGGAATGCTGCCGGAAGAATCCAGAGACAAATCGAGTCAGACCTTAACGAAGTTGGACAAAAGCAGGCTGTTGCAGTTAAGATCAACTCCTTCCTAATCTTAATTACTCCTTCGAGTTATATTAATATTAGATACATGATTATTTATTAACTATTTTACTGACAAATGCATGATCAAATATTCTCTTTTTGTTTCAATAATATCATTAGATCGCTGAGAGATTGGGAAAAGAGGAGAGACCCGTAGCTATATATTCATCAGACCTCAAGCGAGACAAAGACACTGCTCTAATGATCGTAGAAGCTTGTTTTTGTTCCGAGGTCTGTAAACTTATCTCTATCCCTATACAGGGCCGGTCCGGAGCATATGCGAGGTAAGCGATCGCTTAGGGCATCATAATTTTAAGTGATCATTTTAGTTATATATAGGGCATTATAAAAAAATTACATGCATTATAAAAAAATTAAATGAATTATAAGGGCATAAAAATTTAGTTGAGCTTAGGGCATCAAGAAAAAAATGAAAATATTGGACCGGCACTGTCCCTATAAAAGAAATTCATATAACATGAATGTAAATTAATAATATCAGAAAATTCTATTTTTAGTATTTCACATGTTTGTTTTCAAAAAACATCAAAAACATTTTTCAGTATAAGGGGTTCCAAAGTTTTAGGAATTGAGATGAGATTTTTTCAAGATGTATGGTGTAATGAAAATATAATCATACAGGTGATTGAAGTACCTGACTTAAAGGAGAGGCATGTGGGTAGTCTTCAAGGGCTGTATTGGAAAGATGGAGCTGAGAAAGAGCCTGAAGCTTACTCTGCTTTCTTTTCTTCCCAAAATGACCTCGACATTCCTGTAAGCTTACTTCATTTGCTTAACTACCATATCTTATATTAAATGCATGGTCTTATTTCTAACGCATGTCCAAATCGATAGGGAGGAGGAGAGAGCTTTGACCAACTTTGTGAGAGATCCATGAATGCACTTGCGCAAATTGCCAAGAAGCACAAAGGTATATATACATCTCTCTATCTACACATTAAAGTTTTATTTATACATTAAAGTTTGATATAAGTTTAATGTATATATGTGCATGTGTGAAACTGAAGGAGAGAGAGTGATAGTGGTGACTCATGGAGGAGTGTTAAGGGCAATTTACTTGATGATCACCAAAGCTTCATCCGCTGGAAAACTACTTAATGCTTCAGTGAATGTTGTTCACTACCGTGAGGAGAAATGGATCATTGATTCGTGGAGCGATGTTTCACATCTCTCCTCCGTTGGATTTCTCCAACGTGGCTTTGATGGAGACTCCAAGCCCTAGAGAACTATCATGACTCTCATGTTCTTATGTTGATCAAGAGAGAGGTCTTCTATATTCTATAATATACTTCTTTGATGCTTTCTTATTGTCATTTTGTCTTCTTTGCTAAGTTGTGTTTCCAATTATGAGATGGATGTCCTTCTGTAAAAGTTTATATCTTCTTGTAATTTGCAATAATGGATTAATAAGATCTTCAAGTTTCCAATTTTTAAAATAAATACTCCATCCGCTTCATTTGAAATATCGTTTTAAATTTATGCACATGGATTGGAAAAACATTTAATTTAGCATATTTTCTAAATAAAAAATTTCATTATTTACACACTTAACTATATTTCAATTAACATAAAAATAAATTAAAATAAAATTAACAAATTTTACATTTAAAATGCTATAACAATACTTATTTTATAACGAAAATTTGTATTTACGACAACACTTAATATGTAACATAGTTAATGGTTATTAAACACACATAGGTATAGTAGATATTTCTACTTATATCTTACACTCACTTCAACTATAATCACTTGTCCATGTCACTAGTATAATAGACTTATTATTTTACTAAGCGACAACTTGATCTGTAAAAGTGACTTTGAATGACTATTGTACTAAAAATATTGGTAGATTTAAACAACAAGAAATGTAGTAATATATTTTAAAATCAAACTCCATGTTATCTTTGATCTTTCCAGCAAGCGTCGTCTCATATCTGTTGTTCAGATTGGTGCTCGTGTTCCCTCCCTTTTGGGTGTTCGTCTCGTGATTTTCCCCAACTGGCGATAAGCTGTAGCTCTTATCTTATCAAAAGAGAGAGAGTGAGAGGTAGACAACGGGAATGATACAGTGGAGAGATTAGAGAGAGAAGGTGTCTTTTAGAACAGCTTTAAGGTCGTTTCATATCCCATAGGCTTCTTTAATAGCTCAAGTCCATTTCAGCCACACACCCATCATCTTAAACCCACATCTTATTTACGTGGCTTTTCGTAAATTCACATATATATTTATTAGTAGTATCAAACTCTCAAAGTTGACCAAATCCAAAATAAACAGTGTGAATCTATTCCAAAATGATATGTACATTTTCATTTATAAAGTCAAGAATGTCCACTGAAAAATCGTACACTCCCTATAAATGATGTTTTAGAATTTTCTTTTTGTTTCAATTTAAATGATTTTTTTGAAAAAAATTATACAAAGATATAAAGCTACTTAGTTATTATGACTATTTGTATTTTAAGTATAAGTTTTAATTGGTGGAATCGTTTTAGTCAATGATATTTTGATGTAAAAAGGTGAATTTATTAAAATTTTATATTTTCCTAACTATTGTTCCAAAACCTTAAAACCCAAATATAATATTTTTTTTATATTTGTAATAAATGTCATTTTTATGCACACAAATTAAAAAGATATTTGATTTTTGTATATTTTTAAACAAAAGTATTATTAACTATCTATCATAAAATAACTAATGGAATAATAGACTGTTAAATATAAAGAGTCACCTAATATTAAAAACTAATAAATTTCACATTAAAAACTGAAAATATCATGTAATTTGAAATAATTTTTTCTCTAAAATGTCTTGTGTTAAAAAAAGTAATACAGAGAGAGTATATCAAAGCTGTTTCTTTATATCCTATCCATAAATAACAACATTTCAGAACGCATAAATGAATAATATAATCCTAATTTTGTCACCATCTCTCAACTACCAAAAAAAAATTACAGTTATTTTACCCGCGTATTCATGTCTGAAATCCGGTTTAATAACCAAACTCGCCGTATCAAACCGGTTTAAAGCACTAGAAAATGGCGGTCCCAGATTCCCGACCGTTACCACTCGAAAACATTTGTACTTTTCTTCAAAAAGAAAATTCGATATTGTGCACTAACTAAAAACAGTCATATATTCCCAAAATACCCTTAAGTGATCCTTTGTGAAAACGAATAAACACGAAAAAACAGAGAGAAAAAGAAAGAGAGAGAAGCTCAAGTAAGCTCTCATCACTCATCTGTTATCTTCCTCTTCCTTCATCTTTCGTCTTCTTATTTTTTTCCACCATTTATCTTGTTTTTATTTTATTATATGGTTTTAATGTTAAACCCATTTATCTTATTTTACACACACGCCTCTCATTCTTCCTTACAATGGCGATGAAATCTCTTTCCCCTGTTCCTAAGCTTCTTCTCTCCACCACTCCAAGCTCTGTTCTCTCTTCCGACAAGAACTTCTTCTTTGTAGATTTTGTCGGACTTTACTGTAAGTCCAAGAGAACCAGACGCAGACTTCGTGGAGACTCTTCCTCCACCTCACGCGCTTCTCCTCTCTCCTCTGTTCGTGCCGTCATCGACCTTGAACGCGTCCATGACAAAGATCTCTCTTCTCCTTCCGACTTAAAACCTCAGGTACGTTCACTGAGATCTAGATGATGAGACGTGTCTTTGAGAATCTAAGAGCCGGTTCTTAGCTTTTTCATTTAAAAGTTAAAAAACAGTTTCTTATTTTCCGCTAAGAATCTCATCCCTAAGAACTCCGGTTAATCATGGTCTAAGTTCTGTGGTTATGTTTGATGTGAAAGCAGGTTGCTAACTTGGAGGATATATTGTCTGAGAGAGGAGCTTGTGGAGTTGGGTTTATAGCCAACTTAGATAACATTCCTTCACATGGAGTCGTCAAGGATGCTCTTATCGCTCTCGGGTGTATGGAACATCGTGGTGGTTGTGGAGCTGACAATGACTCTGGTGATGGCTCTGGTCTTATGTCTTCCATCCCTTGGGATTTCTTTAACGTATGGGCCAAGGAACAGGGTCTTGCTCCCTTTGATAAGTTGCATACTGGTGTTGGAATGATCTTTCTTCCACAAGATGATACCTTCATGCAAGAAGCCAAACAAGGTGAATCCTCAATCTCTTATCAATGTTTAAGAAATCGTTAAGCTCCTTCTATATGTTTAGGCGGATACTAGACCGATTTTTTTGAACGCCTAGATAAATTTTTAAGAAATCGTTACGCGGTGGTTAGGCACCTTCTATATGTTTAATCAGATGCTAAACCGATTTTTTTTAAATAGAGTCAGATTGAAACAAATCATTTCGTTCATAACCGATTTAATGATCTTTAGATTTTTTTTTTATAGTAGATGGAGACAATATGTTACTGAAGTATTTTTTTGTTTGTAGTTATTGAAAACATATTTGAGAAAGAAGGACTAGAGGTTCTTGGATGGAGAGATGTTCCTGTAAACGCTCCTATAGTTGGCAAGAACGCTAGAGAGACAATGCCTAACATACAACAAGTCTTTGTGAAGATTGCAAAGGATGATAGTACTGATGACATTGAAAGGGAGCTTTACATTTGTCGGAAGCTGATTGAAAGGGCAGTGGCTGCTGAGAGTTGGGGAACCGAGCTCTATTTCTGTTCACTCTCTAATCAAACCATAGTGTACAAGGGCATGCTTAGATCTGAAGTTCTTGGATTGTTTTATCTAGACCTTCAGAATGAGCTGTACACGTCTCCCTTTGCTATTTATCATAGAAGGTACAGCACAAACACTAGTCCCAGGTGGCCTCTTGCTCAGCCTATGAGGTTTCTTGGACATAACGGGGAGATCAATACCATACAGGTTCTACTAATTTCTAGACGTTTGTTATGACTTATCATTGTAACTTTACAACTCAAGAAGATTCTTTGTGTGAATGGTGCAGGGGAACTTAAACTGGATGCAGTCTCGAGAAGCTTCCTTGAAGTCTTCTGTTTGGAATGGCCGTGAAAATGAAATTAGACCATTTGGTAATCCCAGAGGTTCAGACTCTGCCAACCTTGACAGTGCTGCAGAGGTAAGTGGTGTTGCCTTCTTATGTATAGTTTATTTTGCTATGAGAAACATGTCTAAGGTAGTTGTACTCGCCACTTATTTGAATAATACATGGCAGATATTAATAAGAAGTGGCAGAACACCAGAGGAAGCTCTAATGATACTTGTCCCTGAGGCATACAAGAACCATCCAACTTTATCTATCAAATATCCTGAGGTAATCTAGATCTTGTACACTTAATAGATATGCAACACCTTTGTTTCTTTGTTTGCATCATGTAGTAATATGTATGTTGTTTTGTTAGTAGTACATTTGATTTATATCCCTGCATGGAAAGTTGTTTTATTATCTCTTCATGAGATGAGATCTCTCTGTTTCACTACAGGTTTTAGACTTTTATGACTACTACAAAGGACAGATGGAGGCTTGGGATGGTCCTGCATTACTTTTGTTCAGGTAAAATTCTTTGAGGACTGGCCATACTTAACCTTCTTACACCTTTTGTTGTTTGCCTGTTGGGTATGAGCTCATGCTTCTACTCCTTGGAGTTTCTCCATTATTTTTTACGCCTTCTCCTCAGGTTTATCTGACACTTGTTACTTGAACTCGTCACTTAGTGATGGAAAAACAGTTGGGGCTTGTCTTGACCGAAATGGCCTTCGTCCTGCTCGTTATTGGAAGACTAGTGACAATGTTGTCTATGTTGCATCTGAGGTATTACATATGTCCATATACAAGCATACCTTAGATTGATCATGCAGCCCCAAGTTACTCTTCCACCAGATTCACTGGTTTTACAAGTGACTACAACCTTTTTTTCCTAAGTTCTTGACTTATTTACACACGGACATGCTTATCTTGTGACTGTCTTGTTTAGGTGGGAGTAGTTCCAGTTGATGAGGCGAAAGTCACCATGAAAGGGCGTCTAGGACCTGGAATGATGATTGCTGTTGACCTAGTGAATGGCCAGGTTGGTAGATGGACAGTCTCTAAGTCTTGGTTACTCTTTTTTGAACACACTCTTACTGTTTCTTTAGCTGACTCATAACTCTGTCCAACTTACAGGTATATGAGAATACAGATGTCAAGAAGCGAGTATCTTCACTGCATCCATATGGAAAGTGGATTAAAGAAAACCTCCGGTTCTTGAAGCCTGTGAACTTCAAATCCTCAACTGTCATGGAAAATGAAGAGATCCTAAGAACACAACAGTAAACATTCACTATCTTTCAACTTTTGTTTCTTTAATCATCTAGAATCTAGTCCTTACAAATCACATCTTATCAGGGCGTTTGGATATTCAAGTGAGGATGTGCAAATGGTTATTGAATCTATGGCTTCCCAAGGAAAGGAACCAACCTTCTGCATGGGAGATGATATTCCACTGGCAGGATTGTCTCAAAGGCCACACATGCTTTACGATTACTTCAAGCAAAGATTTGCACAGGTACATACATGTCATAGGAACCTATGTAACTGCATTCATTTCGTATTAGTATCTTGATCCTCAACTGTAAGCACATGCCCTGGTTTCAGGTTACAAACCCTGCTATTGATCCCCTTAGGGAAGGCTTGGTTATGTCTCTTGAAGTAAACATTGGCAAACGTGGGAATATACTGGAGCTTGGGCCTGAGAACGCCTCCCAGGTCATTCTTTCAAACCCTGTGTTGAATGAAGGAGGGATTGAAGAGTTAATGAAGGATACATACTTGAAACCCAAGGTCCTGTCCACATTTTTCGATATAAGAAAAGGAGTTGAAGGTTCCTTGCAAAAGGCTCTTTATTATCTTTGTGAAGCAGCTGATGATGCTGTCCGAAGTGGCTCTCAGCTTCTCATACTTTCAGACCGAACTGATAACCTGGTAAGTTGTCATACAGTGTCTTCAGAGCAACTTTATGATGTTACACCTTCTGCTAATCTGAATCTGTTACATTTTAGGAACCAACCAGGCCTGCAATCCCCATAATGTTAGCTGTTGGAGCAGTGCATCAACATCTTATTCAGAACGGCTTGAGGATGTCAGCTTCCATTGTTGCAGATACGGCTCAGTGCTTCAGCACTCATCAATTTGCTTGTTTGATTGGATATGGTGCAAGGTTGGTCTCTTTGATTTGTTCTGAATATTATAAATGACAAGTGATAGTAAGATTATGTTTGACCATCATAACCATTTCATCAACAAGTATGCTTTTGTGAAAATTTCCCCACAGTGCTGTATGCCCATACTTGGCACTGGAGACATGTAGACAATGGCGCTTAAGTAACAAAACTGTGACCCTAATGAGGAACGGTAAAATCCCCACTGTAACCATTGAGCAGGCTCAGAAGAATTATACCAAGGTGAGGGCTTCACTACACTTCTAACACATCTTCTAGTTGTTTAAGCATTAAATAGTTGATTCGAATTTTCACATGGCTTATATTGCAGGCGGTTAATGCAGGGCTTCTTAAAATCTTGTCTAAGATGGGCATCTCATTGCTTTCAAGGTTCAATTTATTCTCTTCCACTATTTTCCTTATATACATTTTCTACAGATTCTGACTTAGCATTTTTATTTTGCAGTTATTGTGGTGCTCAGATATTTGAGATATATGGTTTGGGGCAAGAGGTTGTTGATCTTGCATTCACTGGTAGTGTATCTAAAATCAGTGGACTCACCTTTGATGAGGTGAGGAACATCACCTTGTTTTGTTTCTTTCCCCTGATCAAATCAACATATCTTCAAAGAAAATGATATCTACTTGCAGTTAGCAAGGGAGACATTGTCTTTCTGGGTGAAGGCCTTCTCTGAGGATACAACTAAGAGATTAGAAAATTTTGGGTTTATTCAATTTAGGCCTGGAGGTAAACACAACCTTAAACGATGTTCAGTTCTTGACTGAAGTAGTTATGTCTATGCATTTTCATTTACACAACTCTTGTGTGTTTTCAGGTGAGTATCATTCAAACAACCCGGAGATGTCAAAGTTGCTCCACAAGGCTGTCCGTGAAAAGAGTGAAACTGCATATGCGGTCTATCAACAGCATCTCGCTAACAGACCTGTTAATGTGAGTATATAGTTTCTCTCTATCAACCACTTCTCTAGTCTTTTGATTGCTTGAATGAAGTTCACTTGTTTCTGTTTATAGGTCCTACGTGATCTCCTTGAGTTCAAAAGTGACCGTGCACCGATCCCAGTGGGGAAAGTAGAACCTGCTGTCTCTATTGTTCAGAGGTTCTGTACTGGTGGAATGTCACTTGGTGCTATTTCAAGAGAAACTCATGAAGCTATTGCTATTGCAATGAATAGGATTGGTGGTAAATCAAACTCTGGAGAAGGTGGAGAGGTATAACATATCCACATTCTCTTTCAAGTTCTTCACCTTCAAGCAAGAAGATCAAAATCTAATTTGTCTCTCTTTGTAGGATCCTATCCGCTGGAAGCCGCTTACAGATGTGGTTGATGGATACTCACCAACACTACCACATCTCAAAGGTCTTCAAAATGGGGACATTGCAACAAGTGCTATCAAGCAGGTCTTGTACTTCAAAGAACACTTTACTTCACATTTTTGACGCTACAGAAAATCTTCATTGAATGCATTTGTATTCTCTCAGGTTGCTTCAGGGCGTTTTGGAGTCACACCAACATTCTTGGTGAATGCAGATCAGCTGGAGATCAAAGTTGCACAAGGTGCCAAACCTGGGGAAGGTGGTCAGCTTCCTGGAAAGAAAGTCAGTGCTTATATAGCAAGGCTAAGAAGCTCTAAACCTGGTGTTCCTCTTATATCTCCACCTCCTCACCATGACATTTACTCCATAGAGGACCTTGCTCAGTTGATCTTTGATCTACATCAGGTGATCAATCTTTTTTTCAAGAACTTAATAAACAGTTGAGATAAACAATAAAGGACGTTCATATAATGTAACTTCCACCTGAATAAACAGATTAATCCAAATGCAAAAGTATCAGTCAAGCTGGTTGCAGAAGCTGGCATTGGAACAGTTGCTTCTGGTGTTGCAAAGGGTAACGCTGATATTATCCAGGTATCAACTTGAATATCAAGCTCAAGCATACCAACTCTTCTTGCTCTCATGTTCCTGCGCCTTCTCATTGTTCCTTTACATATGATCCTCAGATATCAGGGCATGATGGTGGAACTGGTGCTAGTCCAATAAGCTCTATAAAACACGCTGGTGGCCCATGGGAACTTGGACTAACAGAAACTCACCAAGTAAACATTTTGGACACCATGTGATACATTAACTCTCTTTGAGGTTCAGTTAAAAATCCTCATTTCTTGGACTTGCTTTACTCTCTTTTGCAGACACTTATCGAAAATGGGCTCAGAGAAAGAGTCATTTTAAGAGTCGATGGAGGCTTAAAGAGTGGTGTTGATGTTCTAATGGCTGCAGCAATGGGTGCTGATGAATATGGATTTGGTTCTTTGGCAATGATTGCTACTGGTTGTGTTATGGCTCGTATCTGCCACACTAATAACTGCCCAGTGGGTGTTGCAAGTCAGGTAAAAACACTAACAAGTGGCTTCTTGTTCATGTTCTCTTGAGTTTCACTGACGCTTGTACCACTACTTCTGAATGGTCTCAGAGAGAAGAACTGCGTGCAAGATTCCCTGGTGTGCCTGGTGATCTTGTCAATTACTTCTTATACGTAGCAGAAGAGGTTAGCCACTTTTGTACCATCTCAATCACCAAGACTTATCATGTTCTAATCTCATCTGAATGAGAATATTTTCTTGTCAGGTGAGAGGTATCTTAGCACAGTTAGGATACAGCAAGCTAGATGACATCATTGGACGAACAGAGCTACTGAAACCACGAGACATATCTCTAGTGAAAACTCAGCATCTTGACCTGAGCTATCTTCTCTCGGTATATCTACTAGACTCTATTTCTTTCCTACATGAAACGAAACATCTAAACTTTTCCCTCATTCTTTCAGTCTGCTGGAGTACCTTCAATGAGCAGTACTGAAATCAGGAAGCAGGATGTTCATACAAATGGACCTGTTCTCGATGATGATATTCTTGAAGATCCACTGGTAAAAAAACTCTTTCACTGCTCTTTCTCACCATGTTCTAGTTGCTAACAGTTTTAAGTATCTCCAGGTGAAAGATGCGATAGAGAACGAAAAAGTGGTTGATAAAACCGTCAAAATATGCAACATAGACCGTGCTGCTTGTGGTCGTGTTGCTGGGGTCATCGCAAAGAAGTATGGAGACACTGGTTTTGCTGGACAAGTGAACCTAACGTGAGAAACAAGATTACTAAAAACTTTGTATAAATCTACTTGTTTCAGTCCATGTAATGGCTAAAACACAATCTTTACTGTTTTTCTTATCTGCAGCTTTCTTGGGAGTGCAGGACAGTCCTTTGGGTGCTTTTTGATTCCCGGTATGAATGTCAAACTCATAGGAGAGGCAAATGACTACGTAGGAAAGGTAAAATTAGAATTCGTATGGATCGAAAACATCAGTTTCTTGCATCAAAAGTTATCAAAACAGCTAAGTGTATGGTTCTTTATTCTTGAAGGGAATGGCTGGTGGTGAAATAGTAGTAACTCCTGTGGATGAAATCGGTTTTGTGCCTGAGGAAGCAACCATAGTTGGGAACACTTGCTTGTACGGTGCAACGGGTGGTCAGATATTCGCTAGAGGCAAAGCTGGGGAGAGATTTGCAGTAAGAAACTCACTCGCTGAAGCAGTAGTTGAAGGCACTGGAGACCATTGCTGTGAGTACATGACTGGTGGCTGTGTCGTCGTGCTTGGAAAGTGAGTAAAAATTGCACATAACTCAAAACTAGTTGATGAGATTGTAGATAAACTTTGTAAACTGACATTGCTCTCAACTGAAACAGGGTGGGAAGAAACGTAGCTGCAGGTATGACAGGAGGATTAGCTTATCTTCTTGATGAAGACGACACTCTACTTCCCAAGATTAACCGAGAGATAGTGAAGATGCAGCGAGTAACTGCACCTGCAGGGGAATTGCAGCTGAAGAGCTTAATCGAAGCCCATGTTGTAAGTCCTTAGACCAGCTTCAAGAAGAGTGACTTGTCTTTGATGGCTTCATATATAAACCTCTCTTTTGTTTTTGTTAAAAAGGAAAAAACTGGAAGCAGCAAAGGAGAGACGATTCTGAAGGAATGGGAAAAGTATCTACCTCTCTTCTGGCAACTAGTTCCACCGAGCGAGGAAGACACTCCTGAAGCTTCTGCTGCTTATGTAAGAACAGCCACCGGTGAAGTCACATTCCAATCGGCATAGAGGAGGTCATCATCATCACCATCATCATCATAAGCATGTTGCAGTTGAACCAGAAGGATTGATACATCAATGGTGGACTAGGGAGGGCAAAGAGAGAATCATTATCATTCATAGATCATCAATGTGGGCGACAATATTTTCTTTATTGTCCTGTGATCTTAACAGTACCATGTTTGCTATAAATGTACAGTTATTCTGTTAAATAACTGCACTCAACTGCCATGAAAATTCCATATATTTGCATGTTATCTTTCATTAAAACAAAGTTTGTAGTATTCTTGAATAATAATCATATAACGATTATGGTTTCTCATCATAGACGACACAGAGACAGATAGTTTGTGTTGAGATGAACAACAATGGCTTCTCATCATAGAATCTAACATAGTGTCTGATACATATTCTATAGAGTGCGTATATTAATAAGGAATAGTTACAAAAAAAATCACTAATTAATGAGTCTTGATAAAACAGATGAAGAACCAAACATAGGGAGTGTGAAGCGCTATGTTGCTGAATAGATATAGTTCATCTGAATCTGCGTTTTGTCTCTCCGTAAGCAACCACCCCAAGAACCGTTATGGAGTACCCGCCAATTCCCATAACTGTAACCGGGTTTTGAAAGATCAAAATCGATATCACCACTGCAACTGCTCCTTTCGCATTCCCAAGAACCTGCATTAGTTGTGAAACACAATCAACATTGATATCTCCAAGTTATATCTTCAGGACTGGAGATCGATAAGAGGCTATTTAGGCTTAAATACCTGGAGAGTGAGGGCGCTTGTGTGTTTTGTAACTAGAAAGTTCAACAAATTGGCTGAATAAGCCATTACAGAGTTAACCAGAAGAAGTATCCACATGTACTGATGTTGCTTTGCAAGTGTCAGGGTCAAACTGATCACGTCTGGTTCCATGACTAGCGTCACTGGAAGAAGAGCAACGACAGCTATAGGGGACATATACAACATCAAATTCATCGAGTTCAATTTTTCCCTGAACAAAGAAAAAAAAACCACAGATACTATTATATGTGTCACATGCGCCAAATCTTTGGTTGGTAACAGATTTAATTATATGAATTAAAGATCTTAAACACTTTTATACAACATCCTACCTAACTAACCAATTATGAACTCTCTTGATTAGGTAACAAAAGTTTCCTGATTAGATCATCTAACTACTTGCAGAATGTAGAATCCAACATGATAATTATTTACCCTTCTGAAGAAAGTAAGATGCCTTGAAGAACAGATTTAAAGGCTCTTGCCGCAGTAGCACTGATGCACATAATGAAACCAAACCAGTGAAACCCTGGCTCACCCTGCAAATGATCAGACAACAAAAAAGTAAGAACCCGAGATTAATGATCAAAGATCAGACAACAACAATAAAAAAAAACAAGTATATAATACAACCACTTCACAAGCTCTTAAGGAGTATAATGACAAACAGTTCAAAAGCTATCACCTTTGCAGGAGAAATAAAGAGAGAAAAGAGGTTACATGAGACCCCTAGATGATGATGTTCTACCAAATACTACACCTGATTAAAAAACCATAAAGGCTGAAACTTTTTAGACAACACAAGACTCAGCTTTCAAGATCCCATTTCAAAGTTTTCAACCTTTCACAGAACATATACAATCTCTTTAAAGCTATCATCTTTCTACAGAACAGAGAATCAAAAACAGAGGAATAAGAAAGAAAGACAAAAGCTTTACCCCACTAGCGATGACAACGCCTGCAACGACAGGGACAAGAGCACCATAGGTAACCCAAGCTTCCCTCTTAAGGGTCATTAGATAAGCGAAGAGCGCGGTGAAGAACGGCGTCGTAGCACCGACGGCTTGATTAAAGAGACGGGGAGGTAACGGAGGGAGATGTTACCGCCAACAACAGAGGCACAGAAGACGATGCTGAGAGTGGCGACCTTGAGGAACTGGGAGCGAGATTTGAGGTGTTGGAGAGGGACGAGCTTGAGGAAGACGATGGAGATGTAGCTGAGGATGGCGCAGGCGGACATGTGACACATTGTGAGGAAGATAGGGAACTTGAAGCCGTAATTGGAGAGGAGGAACTTGTTTAGGAGAAGGACACCGATGTTGGAGGAGTACCATGAGATGATAAGTGTTGATATGAATAGGGTTTGCTTCTTTGAGGAAGACGATGACATTGTTGTGTGTTTGGTTTGATCTGGGTTTCTCCTTCTTCGTCTTCCTCGTTGAGATCGAGATCTGTTGAGAGAGGAAAAAAACGAGAGAAATCAGGTCCTCACTTTGAGCATGGAACGGCAAGGACAAAAGCCTTTAGTTTTTGTCGTCCTTTTTTTTCTTTTCTTTTTTGTCGCAACTTTTAATTTCTCTGATAAATATTTGTAAATCGTTTTTCAATTTATGAAACGTAGTAATCATAGACAAAAATATCTTTTTTTTTATTTTAAAATTTTAAATAATTTTTTAATTTTTGAATTCCATGCCCAAAATTCCACTTTAAAACCATAAACCATAATTAGTTAATCTAAAGTATAAACGTATAATTTTATGGATAAATTTTTCAAATAAACATTTTTAAAATTTTTGTCACAAAAATATATTAAAAAATTAAAATAATTTTTTTTTATTTTAAAAATTTTAATATTTTTTATTTTATAATTTTAAACTTCACTTTCAAAATTTCACTTTATAACTCTAAATCTGAAGCGTAGATTAATTATTATCTCGTTAAAAATTACTTTAATAACAAATATTTTTAAAATTTTATTTTAGGATATTTATTTATATAGCATAGAAAATAACTATGCTTGATATATTGATATTTATCTATTTCAAAATCAAATCGACCAGACCGATTTTAGTTTGGTTTAGCATAGGTTTGAATCGGTTAGACAAATTTTGGAAAAAACGAACTCTTTTAGTAAACCATTAATCCGATTGTCGGTTGGACCCGATCCCAAATTTCCCAATGGCATAATAAGTAGTAAATACTTCGAGACAAGAAGCGTAATTACAAGACTATCCTCATCTGTTTGACACGGCTAAAAAGGTCAAACCTTTTCTTCTTCTTCTTCGATCTCTTTTAATCTAAAAAAGTTCATTTTCTTTTCTCTGTGATAGAAGAAACCTTTCCAGCGATGTCATCAGGTTACCCTCCGACGAGCCAAGGCTACGGTTACGGCTACGGCGGTGGTAATCAACCTCCCCCTCCTCAACCACCTTACTCCTCCGGCGGAAACAATCCCCCGACGAGCCAAGGTCACGGTTACGGCTACGGCGGTGGAAACAATCCTCCGTACGGATCATCATCATCATCTCCTTACGCTGTTCCCTACGGCGCATCATCAAAGCCCCAATCTTCGTCACCGCCTCCTTCTGCACCGTACGCTCCTTCTTATCCAGGAGACTTCAACCCGCCAAAGGAGAAGCCTTTCGGTGGTTACGGAGCTTCACCACCGTCTGGTCCTTACGGTGGTGCTCCTCCCCGTCCGGTGCAGTCTGGTCACGGAGGCTACGGAGCTTCTCAAGGGGTTTCTGAATACGGCGGTTACGGTGGTGCACCGCGTCCTTACGGTGAATATGGTGGTGGTTACGGTGGTCCGCCTCGCCCAGCTTCGTCCTCAGGACAGGGAGGATACGGAGGTTATCCTCCTCAGGGGGCTTATGGAAGTCCCTTTGCTTCTCTGGTTCCGTCTGGTTTTGCTCCTGGGACGGATCCGAACATAGTGGCTTGCTTCCAGGCGGCTGATCAGGACGGGAGTGGGTTCATTGATGATAAGGAGCTTCAAGGGGCTCTCTCTTCTTATCAGCAGAGATTCAGCATGAGAACTGTTCATCTTCTTATGTATCTATTCACCAACAGCAATGCCATGAAAATTGGTGAGCTTTCTATATCCTCTATGATCTGTTCTTGCTCAGTCTTCATTTCATTATCTCTGTATCAGGTTTGGTACTTTAGGAAGATTTAAAAATCAAACCTTTCTTCTTCATACTAGTTGGGTCATGTCTTCAGGATTATTCTATTACCATGTTGGGGGTAAATGTACAAAGTTTCACATATAGACTTCCATTAGAAACGTGCAAGAGAGTTCATTTTGGTTTCATTAGTATAGTTCTAGTTGAGATCATATAAATAATCAATCAAGTTGCATTATTTATTCTCTTGCTAGCCTTGTTTTGAATTGGTGTCTTGGAGTGACTTATGTAATCTCTATGTTGTAGGACCTAAGGAGTTTACTGCACTTTTCTACAGTCTTCAGAACTGGAGGGTAAGTTTTGAGTTTTTTTTTTTTATGATTTAGTAGGATAGGAAGATTGGTTTGTGAAGTTGACACTCGGTTGGTTTTGGGTTTTTGGTTCAGTCCATCTTTGAGAGGTCTGATAAGGACAGGAGCGGTAGAATAGATGTAAGTGAGCTAAGAGATGCGCTTTTGAACCTCGGCTTTTCAGTTTCTCCTGTTATTTTGGATCTTCTGGTCTCCAAATTCGACAAAAGCGGTGGCAAGAACAGGGCCATTGAATATGACAATTTCATTGAGTATGTTCCTATACGTTCCATACCCTCTCTTTCCTTCTTTTTGCTCCATTTTGTTGCTAATTATTCATTCTGCTTTGTGTTTATTGTGCAGGTGTTGTCTCACTGTTAAGGTATGCCTATCATTTACTCTGTTACTCTCTCATTCATACAGCTCAGTATCCTGTGTTGTTCTTTGCTGATTCATCAACTGCAGATTCTTATTACGAGTTAGTTGTTTTGACTTATGTTGATGATGTGAATTTTGCAGGGACTAACAGAGAAGTTCAAGGAGAAGGACACAGGATACTCAGGCTCAGCTACTTTCACTTACGAATCCTTCATGCTCACTGTCCTCCCCTTCCTCATCGCTTAAAGTTTCTTATAACAGATAAACCCCTTTGCACATTTGTCAGATATTCATTATGTTGTTATTGTATGTTGTCGCTGGTGTGAATGATAATTTGTTACAAGTTACTTCTCCGGTTTACTTTGATTCCAGAGTTTAAACCAATGTAAAAAAAAAACTTGTGGTATAAAAGAATCAAACAACTCATGTTATGGTTGAGTATTATTACTTCATGCTTCTTGTTAATACATTCATGCAAAATTTATCAAACTGTATTTTATAATTTATTTTTTATTGATTAAAATATAATTAAATGCATGAATAATTATACTTTTATATAAAAATATATAAAATTAATTGTTCTTTAATACGTGTGTATAAATCTAAAATTACATTTAATATGAAATAGATAGAGTATATATTATGCATATAACACTTTGTTTTTAATGTTTAAACAAATATATATATATATATATGTAGATATATAAGTTGTAAAATATAATTAGCAATGGAGCCAATCCACAAACATCTTCAAAATTAACTTATATTAATTTGTCCTTGGGAGCTTGGAGTTGATCTGATGCTCTGTTCGTTTAGAAAAACCACACGATTATTCAGCGGTTGAGCCGGTCTTGCGTTTTCCTCATAACCCTAATATTATCAACAAAACATGTTACGTAAACATCTTAGCAAATGTTTATGTGAGATTGGTTCTATTCTTACACCGCGGCGAGCATCGACCAATACTTTAATTTGCTCACGTGAAACAGTCCCCACCTGCATTAAAACAAGAAAATAAAATCAAGATTTAGATTCTTGTATTTTTTTTTTTACTACAAACAAATGGTTTGAAAGTGGATAAAAATATTGCTACAAGTACTTAACCTTGTTGATGATGGTCCAGATGACATCTTCAGTGCAAGGAGGAGTCGTGAGAGATCCACTATATTCATAGAATTTTCTAAGATCCCATCCAAAATCTTTTGGATGTAGCCTTCCTATGGTGGCCTCTCCATCTTGAATGTTTGCGATCATATTGATCTTTCCCATTATCTGTCGATATTGTTAACCAAGAAAATGATAAAAAAAAAAAAATACAAGATCGAATTGGTTCTTGTCCATTATCCACGGTAAATAAAATAAATAAATTACCCTTCTAATGAAAGCATTAGGTGCACCTTCTCGGAAGAGAACTCCTATAACTGCTAAGTGTCCTTCTTTAGTTTTGTGTACCATGTGAAGTTCCATGGCCAACCTTAAATAAAAATTCAGATTTGTATAATGATATCAATCTTTTAATTCTTTTTTTTCTTGTTACCTTTCTCCATTGAGGAAATGCTCAGAAGGTGCATGCCAATGGCTTTGAACCAATTGATAGTCAGTATTATTGATCACAATCTTCCCTGCGTCGTCATCCCATGAAACCTGATGCACACAACATATAGATCATGCAGACTAATTGATAAGAGAAAGTAAAAAGTATTCTAGGTTTTTTTAAGGTTGAATAATTATGTACCATGATGTCGTATCCACGGTTCTTAAGAGTAGCATCAACTGGTTTGTAATAAGTTTGAATAAGCTTTGTGGAGTTGTGAACTAGGCGAGCTATTTTTGGAGAAAGATCGATAGGTGATTGCCTCTTCCCCGTCCCGCAAATCTTCCATTCTTTCTTGGTCATGCTCCATTTCGAGGGATCTGCTTGTGCTCCTTTTTTGTAATGGAACGCAGTCTCTGTCTCCTCCTCTGCATGAAGATGAGAGTGTCAAAGTCATATCATAGGATATATTGAAAACTTATTTTACCCGCTGCTAATGTTGAAGAAGAAAGAGCAAGCAATGTCACAAATAGGATAATAATGTTGTTCATCTTTTATTTTCTCTTCTTCTTCTCAAAATAATTGTATTGTAAGAAGTTTAATTTTTTTTCTTCCTTTTATATCTTGCATAAAATTATTGTCCGCAAATTATTTAAGTCGTCTAAAAACCTGAGTAATTCTAAGGTTGATAATCAGCATACCACTCGTTTTTATTTTAATACTTTTTAAATGGTTAAAAATTGAGTTTATGGCTCTCATACCTTTGTAAGAGACCTATTATTGATCGAGTGGGTTCTAATTTTATGTCAAAGCTTCACTCCATAATAACAAGTTTGTGTTGGAATTAATCTTTAAGAGAGTTTAGGTTTTAATCACATCTTCAATATAATATTTTCAACTCTATTTATCAAAAAAAAAAAATATTTTCAACTCTATAAAACGTTTAATTAGGCCTCACAACAGTTAAACTCTTTCCTCTATTGTACTGCACTTATGTTTTTACACTGAAAATGATCAAGCTAAAGTGGAAAACACTATATAATTGACAGCCTATGAACTCTAATCATGTTCAGAGCATTTGTTCGTTAAATGTCAAAAATCAAAATAGTATTGTAAAAGAATGGACCCGAGTATCATTACAATGATGATTCTTATCCTCTCTTTTGATCTGTCTATTGTCCAATAGGAAGTAATCACTATAGAGATTTGTCACCTTCTTTGGAGTTATCTTTGTCTTGTTGCTCAAAAGCATTGTTGAGATGAACATAATAATGGAGAAGCCACATGGTACCGATTATGGCCTAGGGAAACACTCACGTTCTTGAATTTGAAGATAGGGCGCAAACAACTTTATGTTTGTACATTAAAAAAAATTATGTTTCTTTTCATATTACAGGATTTGTTTTTTTATTTAATATTAGAAGATCAAACTTAAATTAGATAGTTCAACTAAATCATCTTTTATAATTAGGAAACTTTGAACCTTTAGTCTATACTTTTCTTCTAAGAAGAAGGCCCTAACAAGAATCTAGTACTAATTGAAAATAATTGTGGTGGATCCATAACTTTCAGTCATCATATCAAGTATGTATTCGAATTAGTTTAGTATATAATCTTAGAGAAGCTTAAATATTATTAAACATACCATAACCCTAAACCTCAACCATTAAATTACTTGTTTGTGTTGTTCAAAAACCCTCAGCCACTAAATTATTTGTTCGTGTACATCTTTTAATTTTTTATTACATGTAAGAACGTCATGATGACATGGTTAAACGAGAAAGATAGTACTTTCTCGGACATAACTAACTCCTGACACTTCCCTCACACCTCAAGTGTATATATACACAGAGTTAGAGAGCTACTTGAAACCCTGTTTTCAGCTTTTACGTTTAAGAAAAACAAAACTACTTCCAATGGCTGAAACTACTGTAACTGTGGTTGCAACCAAACGCGATGCTCTAGAGCCTTACATCAAGATCATTCAAAGTCAATCAATGGACATTGATGTCTCCTTCTCCTCATACCTCAAGCCAGACAACAACGAACCACAACAACAAAAGGAGCAAGAAGAAGCTGAGATAAGCATATTCGAAGCTCGAAGATACTTTAGTGAAAACGGAATCAACGATAGATCCAAAACAACGAATCTTAGTGGTCCAAGATTCTCTTCGGCTTCATCTGCAAAAGTGTCTTCCTTTACCGTGGGACATACGGCATCTTCTGAAGCTAGCTGGAACAGCCAAACCGGTTTGCTCACTAACAAGAACCGAGACGGACGTGGAAGCAGCAAGAAAGGCCCAAAATGGTTTTTCAGACGCAGGACATGTCCCTGTTCTAGCTCCAAGTCGGTCCAAGTTCAAGAAACTAAACCAAGAATCGCAGAGTCAAGAACCGGTTCTGAACGAACCATGTCTAACCGAATCGTTCATCATAATCATCAGAGGATAACTTCCTCTGATCCGGTTAGATTAACGATCCCTTCAACCACTGTGACACGGTCCATAAATTACGCGGCAAACATTAGTAACTTCAGCTTCCCGACTCCAAACGAACCCTCCCTGAACCCGATTAAACCGGTTTTAAATCGAATCGAACCGATTCAGCATCCAATTAAACCGGTTCTTGATCTGACAAGTCCCAAGGGAGTTACTACAGACGAAGAAGCCGCGAGCGACGCTAGCTCCGACCTCTTCGAGATAGAGAGCTTCTCTACTCAACACGTAACTCGTCCCGGTCCTCCACCACCAGCTGATCTCGTTAGAAACTCGATAGACGAGACAGCAACTGAGTACGGTTACGAGCCAAGCGAAGCAAGTGTCACTTGGAGCGTTACAACCGCAGAGCCAGTCTCAGCAGTGAAGACTAACTTCTCAAGAATCAACCTGTCGCAGCCGTCGTCTCTGGCGTTTAACGGTTGCGATAAGAGGAGAACAGCGTTGTTGGTTAAGCCGTTAAAGAGCGTTAACGTTCAGGATGATGTCATGCAAAAGGTGTTGTGTAATAATGGTAGTTCTAAACTAAGCGTGACGAGTAATAAACCGTCGTTTCTGGTTTAAGACCGGTTTAACTATTCCATTCTCTTTGGTGTGTTTGTGTGCTTTCTCATGTAAAATTGCTCTGTTCTTTTTCTCAAACAATGTGTATTTTAAGTTTATGAGGTTAACAACGTGAATAAAATATTAATTCCACCCTTATGATGGCAAGTTTAGTTTGGTCATGTGTCAATTTATAGTTCAACACACTATCTACGTTAGTCGTTAGACACATTCATATAACATACATCTATCTACATATAAAACGTAACTCGTTTCTTGCCTTGGATAGCTAGACTGCTTAGGTGTAAATATTTGAGAAACAAGTTATATATAATTCCAAGTTAACCAATTCCTTTACATTTTTGTAATCCTTGGATTAAGTATAAAGGTTTGGTGGGACTATGAGTCCATGACTCAATGATTAGTAGATTTAAGGTATAGTTTCTTGCTTTAAAGCATTAATAAGACAGCCAAGACTCCATTTTAAAAAAAAAAATGTTCCGCAGCATAAAAGCAAACAACAAATGAAAATAGATGTTAACTTGACCCTCACTACAAGAAAATTCAATCATAAATACACACATTAGCTCCAAAACAACACCACCTCACATGAAAAGCTAGCAACCAATCTTTTTTTTAAACCCTAAAGATTCAAATGGATCAACAAGGAGTTGTCAAGAGAAGACTAGCCGTTCTGGTAGGCTGCAACTATCCCAACACAAGGAACGAGCTACACGGCTGCATCAACGATGTTTTAGCCATGAAAGAAACTCTTCTGACCCGTTTTGGATTCAAACAAGAGGACATGGAGGTGTTAACGGACGAGCCAGAGTCAAAGGTAAAGCCCACTGGAGCCAACATCAAGGCTGCTTTACGTAGGATGGTGGAGAAAGCTCAAAATGGTTCTGGAGACGTCTTGTTCTTCCACTATAGTGGCCATGGAACTCGGATTCCTTCGGTTAAACCTGCTCATCCTTTTAAACAAGACGAAGCTATAGTTCCTTGTGACTTCAACCTCATCACGGATGTTGACTTTAGAGAACTGGTCAATCAACTTCCTAAGGGAACAAGCTTTACCATGATCTCAGACTCTTGTCACAGTGGTGGTCTCATTGACAAGGAGAAAGAACAAATCGGACCATTCTCCTCCCGTGATAGATCTCCGGTCATGGAGACAACAACAACAACAACATCACGTGCCTTACCCTTCAAGGAAGTTCTCGACCACTTGAGTTCTCTCACCGGAATCTTAACTTCCGACATTGGTACACACCTACTTGAGCTCTTTGGTGTCGACGCTGGTCTTAAGTTCAGGCTACCGACTATAGATTTGATGGATCTTTTGGAGAAAATGACTTCACGTGAAAGACACGTTGACGCCGGGATATTGCTGAGTGGGTGTCAGGCGGATGAGACCTCTGCTGACGTAGGCGGTGGCGGCGGGAAGGCGTATGGAGCGTTTAGCAACGCGATTCAAACGGTGTTGAAGGAAACTGGAGGTGCCTTGAAGAACAAGGAACTAGTGATGATGGCTAGAGAAGTGCTTGAGAAACTAGGGTTCCAGCAACACCCTTGTCTCTACTGCAGTGATCAGAACGCTGAAGCCACGTTCCTGTCTCAACCTTGATGTGAATCATGCGTTTATATGCCGTTGTTTTCTTCTATTGAATGTGTATTTTCAAAAGTTAAAAATAAAAATAATAAGCTGTTGATAAACACTATCATATGCATAAAACTATACAATTTAACTAGTGGTCCAACGGATCTCAATGTGAATAACACCGTTTCTGGAATTGATAAGATGATATTTCTGGTTAATCCTTCCATTGGCAACAACATCGTCCAGGTTTATGTCTACATGTCCCAGTTCCTCCTACATAGAAGATCAAAGATATGAGTTTAAGCCAAGCCAAACCAAACGTTCTAGCAAGGCTCAAGTCAAAGGCATAAGATCTTTACCTTGGAACGAAAGTGAAAGCCTGTTCCTTTACTCATAACCTCAACGCGTATACTCTCTTTCAATGGCGGCTCTTCTAGTGTGAACTGGAACTCCTCGTTCCATCGCGGATCTCTTGTCTTCCTCAACATCTGATCAAGTAAACATATCTCAAATCATTATAACTCAGGCTGCCATTATGTTAGCTTCTAAGAAAAATTGCAGGTTGTATGATTATACCTTTGTTCTCTTCGTTTCTCCTCTGAAGAGAACAAGAGCATAAGGATTTGTGTATTTCTTTTTGCCTTCAACATCTTTGGCTGATTGGATTGCAACTGAGAGTAGACCAGCATTGCTGAGAAAGTCATCGTCCTCTGATGATTTATCATCTCTGCTCTGGTGCTCATCCTGAATATCGTTTCTATACTTAAGACTTCCATCTCTGAATGGCACATACCTGAGGTCTAACTCTAATTTTCCTCTTTGTTTCTTCTCTGGTACATCCATAACAATATTTGAGTTCTTGATCAAATCAAGGTTAAACGCCTTCTTCTCACCAGGGTTAATTTTCTGCAAAGGGATCATCTGCATTCCCAATCTATCATGCCCACCAACCTATTAGAGATGAAGGGAGTAGGTTTAGTAAGGGTTACACAAAATATTAAACTGGAGAAGAAACTTGGAATGTGATTATGCTGAGACCTTGTCCCAGTCAAAGACTTCTAGTTGAAGGACTTGTGAAATTGGGTCCTTCACAATAAGCTTGAAGTGTTCGTTCCACTCCGGGTTTAAGTTCCTCTTCTTGATGGTGGTTTTCTTTGCCGGAAGCTTTTCTCCAGTCAAGCTAAGCTTGACATAAGGGTCAGATGTTCCAAGCAAATCCTTCTTGAGGAGATTGCGAGCTCTAATGATGTTCACATGAAGTAATCCTACAGGCTTCTTCACGGAAGCTCTACATCAGAAGTAAATATTATGAATCAGAAGAAAGAAAGAGACAAATCTCGTGACTTCTCGTAAAGACACCACTTACGTTGAAGCATCAAGAATAGGTATCTCAAGAACTTGTGGCCAATGGTACATGCTTGAAACTTGCCTTTTTATAGTTTCCTGCAAAATCATATTATTAGATAAATCCTCTGCAAAAAAAGTTAACAATGAACACCGTAGTTCCAACTCCTACCAAAAGGAGAGTCATCAATGTAGCACCTGAACATATCTGTAGAGACCCGGTATGGACATGAGATCCCCACCAAGCACTTTCAATCCAAAATCAACATGCGGCTGCAAAGAGAATCACAGTTTCTAAATCCAATGGTTGGTATAGCAGACGAGACAACTTTCAAATTTATAATGAAATGTAACTACCTTTTCCATCAATGAAACTACAACCGTTCCGAAACAAGGGAAGGTTGGTAGAAGAGGCTTCAGAGCTACTCGCATCATAGCGAAAATTTGGAGATCTACGAGCTGCACAAGCAAGTAGTTTAAACAGTCAAGAAGCTACAACTTGGTGTTTATGAAACTAAGAAGTTTCTCTTACTGACCTGAACTTTGATTCGTAAAGACATGACCTTTATCACCAAAACTATATTGGGATTTCCTGCCCACTTGATTGATGGTTCAAACAGAAGCTCCGTCTCGTTGGTCTCATAGAACTTAATACCTGCACAAGATTACACACATTGCCCTTTGACCATTAGCACATATTACAAATGTGACAATAAGTAAAATGGGACTAGTACTTGCCATGAACTGTGGGTGGAAGCGATCCAAGGCTCAGTTTCTCGAACTCTATAGATTCTATACAGTAAGTCCCAATATAATCTGCAAATATAGGTTGTGCAGAGCTCTTGATAATCTCGCAAATAGCCTATCAACAAGAGAAGGAAAACTAAAGCTTATATACATGAGCAGAGTTTGATAATAAGCTTATATGCATAGGAAACAAAGAAAGAACCTTATCAAGGTAGGGCCACATGTATGAGAGGAATCTGTTGAACCAGTCCACCTGAATGCATGTAGCAAACACAATAGAAATAAGAGTATTAGTGTCAAGTAATTAAGAAGGTAAGAGTGATTATTATAAGTGAGTTTAACTTACTCGTTCATAGTCAGGATTCTTCATCCATAAGGGGATATCAGGTAGAAGATCAAGAAGGAGAGTGATGCTAGTCTCAACGAGTGGCCTCGCAGGTGGATACTGCAAAATGTTCAAACAGTGTGAGTGTGTGACATATCAAATCCTCAGATTCATATTCCTTTTCCAATTCACCACACACGTTAAAGTAACAACCTTTAAGCTACCCAGATGATGAAAACAAAAGAATCAAACCAAAGATGCGATTTTTATGCCATGTTACGGTCCTTGTGGAGAAAGGTGTGTGCTTTACCTCTTCGTGTGAAGGCTGAGAATAGATGAAGAAGAAGAACCCAGTGATGAGTCCGATAGGGATTCCGATTGCGAAACCAAGGATCCCCAGAACACTGCTGAAAAATCCCATCTTTTTCGATTTTTCTCGATGATTTTTGTGGAGAAGCGATATAAACGAAGGAAGAGACAGAGGAGAAGGAACCGGGTCCAAAACGGTAACGAAGAAACAAACGTTCTGATTCAACCGCCAATTTTTCGTGACCAAAACTTTTCTGATTTCTTATTTATTTTCCTTTTTAGAGGATCAACAAATCACGAGATGACATTACGTAGCAGAGTTTTTTGGAAATTACTTTATTATCCTTTCGTCTCTTTGTTGGTTGGCCTAATTAAACTTTGATTGTTAGCTTAAGTAGAAGATTACGAATATTAATTATTACTTTATGGTCCCAACAAAAAACTTGTTTGACTAATACTGTAGATAGGAATGAATACGAATTGATTGGGTGATAATGATAAATTCTAAACATTTATTATGATATTTGGAAATAAATCATGGATTTATCCTCTCCTTGCATTATTATGGATAAGTTTCTAAATACTAAAATGGTTATATATGTATATATATACATTTAGTATAAGATTCATTTTTTAATAAATAAATAAAACTTAAAAGAAGTTGATATACTACCTTGTAGGCAATATGTGAATGGATCACGCTGCCTTCAAGTGTTGCGTGTGTTATCTATCTTATTATCTGGATCCATTTATTATAGGACAATGACAATTTCTAGAACACTTGTTAACTTTTCTAACTATATTTCTTTCCAAAAACTAAGAATAAAACGTCATAGCTTGTAATCTCTCCTTTAATTTGCATTTTAGTTAAATAATTTCTAGCAAAACAAAAATAATATCTTAGAGCACTGATATATGAATCTTAAATATTTATTCAGACATCCATTAACAAAATGTTTAAATTATATTCTTTCCATTCTAAAATATAAAATGTTTTAGGTAAACACACACTTTTTAAAAAATATTAGTTAAAATTACTTAACCAATTACAAAAAAATAAAATAAATTTGATTGATTATATATTTTTGATAGAATTAAATTTGTCTAAAACATAAAAACGTTTTATCTAATAAAATATAAAAAACATTTTATATTATAGAACGGAAAGAGTATTTTAAACCAGACGATAACAAAAAAAATTACCAACAACTAAAGACTCTTATGACAAAGAGAATATGCAAATCATGGGAAACGTAAAAAGGACAAAAACTAAAAAACAAATGGAGATGAGATCTATCACGAAACCTGAAAAAACGTTTGAAATCATCTTGTAAAATGTGTTGCGTTGAATTATATTTTTCAAATGTTATTTTCATTCCAAATACGCTAATAATTATGCTTTAACATATAAAGTATCATGTACGTCATCTGTTTTTCTTTTCTATATGTTAGCTCTTTTTGCAGCATCACAACAAAACTTTTAAACTACATTGTTATAGAGCAAGATTAGTTTTTTTTCTGATTTTTTTTTTTTAAAAAGGAAGGAACTAATTGCGGGTCGCCACGTATCCGTGGAGCCCGCGAATAGTACAAGAACTCCTTAGAGCAAGAGTATTGGTAAGTCCTTAATACACATATATGTGTATGTATATATTATATATGCGTATATAATTGTGGGCTAAGAACTTCACGGAAACCTAAACCGAAAGTTCCTTAATTAACTTTCGGTTTGGATTTCCGTGAAGTCCTTAATCCACAATTATATACGCATATATAATATATACATACACATATATGTGTATTAAGGACTTTGAGCAAGGACTTACCAATACTCTTGCTCTTAAGAGTTGGTTCTTGCACAAAAGGAAGAAGGGGTGGCTCTTAAGGATTTTGCGGGTCCCACCCGTTAAGAACCCCCTTAAAAGCCGGGGATAAACGTGCTTTTATGTGTTACAAGCTTCTTATATGAAAATATCAGTTGATATCTATTTTTTAAAAAAATTATCAAATAATATAATACTATGTATTTAAAGAAAATGATTATTAAAAATTAACACATTAAGCAAATGTTATGATTAGCAATCTAAATAGTATATGAAAATAATTTAAATAGTATTATTTTCACTATAGTTTTAGACTAGTTATTACTGGACAAACTATCTAAGACTCTATTTATCCAAGAAAATATCATACTATACTTTGAGAGATTAGAGTCCACCTCAAGCTGGCAGGTACACGAGAGCAAGAGCGCCACTAGGCTACTTGTCTTCCCACAACAAATATGATGGTTCACAGTTTTTGAAAATTATGATCTATAGATGTTTTAAAAAAGTTATTCTTTTTATTCTGACATTTGTCATATCTTACCTACTTTGTCGACATTGAATTGTTATTTTGCTTTGTTCAAAAATCTTGAGTGTACTTTCAATTTTTTTTTTTTTTGAGAAATGTGTACTTTTCAAGTTGCAACATCATATTTATTTTCAATTTTTATATTTATCAACATCACTCTTTATTTCTTTTTCTGTCAGAGACAAACGATTTCTAGTAGTTTTATTTTGTAAAAGGAATATTATGAAGCATTTATTTGTAACAAAAAAAGATATTAGTTTGGTGGAGAGAAGGTGAAAAGAGATAGAAAGATAAAAAATATAATAGAGTATAATTTTGGTTAGTTAGTGAATTATGATTTTTTTTGGGTTAGTGAGTTAAATTTTCATATTATGAACCCTATTCCCTGATACAAGGACTTGCGTGGATGTCCAAATGTTTTTTTCCAGTAGAAAAATTGTTGGATAAGGCTTTTCTGTAGTGGGCTTTTTATATGATTTAACAAATAAAAAGGCCTAAAAGTCCGGCCCAAGAACAACACCGGTTAGTGCAAGTTGGCGCGCGCACACTAATAAAAGTTTGGTAATCCTACGCTAACATGCACCGACGGCAAACTTTAAAATAATTTTAGGAAAATTTACAAATATTTAACACACTTTCTCTCTCATCTTCTTCTTCCATCTCCTTGTCCGTGTCTCTCCGTCGTTGCGCAACCGCACAGTATCATATCGTTTCCATTCTCCTCTCTCTTTTTCCTCAAAGGAACGATTTTGACGGTATTGATTGTGTCAGTACCAACGGTTTCATAGTATTGATTTGGTGTCAATTAGGAAGGAAGTGATAAGAAGAGATATCTCGTTTTTGTTAAATCAGTATTGGAATCTCGAATCTAGGGTTTTAGAGTCTTTGTCTATGGTGGGTTTAATCTGATTCTGGGTGTTTGAATTGGCATTGAGATGGGTAATGTTGAGATTCCCAATTGGCTAAAGGCCATGCCTTTGGCACCTGTCTTTAGACCTACAGACACTGAGTTCGCAGATCCCATTGCGTATATATCGAAGATCGAGAAAGAGGCGAGTGCCTTTGGGATCTGCAAGATCATTCCTCCTATACCCAAGCCATCCAAAAAGTATGTTTTTTGTAACTTGAACAAGTCTCTTTTGAGGTGTCCTGAATTGGCTTCGGGTGTAGACGTTTCGAAACTGTGTCAAGAGGATAGAGCTGTGTTCACCACTAGGCAGCAAGAGTTAGGCCAGGCTAGGAAAAAGAATAAAGGAGGAGACGGTAGTAATTTTCAGAGGAGTGGTGTTAAGCAGGTGTGGCAGAGTGGAGGGGTGTACACGTTGGAGCAGTTTGAGTCAAAGTCGAGAGCTTTTTACAAAAGCCAGTTAGGAACGGTGAAAGAAGTGTCACCGGCTGTGGTTGAGGCGTTGTTTTGGAAAGCAGCTTCGGAGAAGCCTATATATATAGAGTATGCAAATGATGTGCCTGGCTCGGCTTTTGGTGAGCCGGAGGGTCATTTCAGGCATTTCCGGCAGAGAAAGAGGAGAGGGAGAGGATTTTATCAGAGGAAGGAGGGAACTGATAGTCAAGAATCATCCTGTAAGAATGTTGAAGAATCATTGCCTGAAGTGGCAAAGGCATCTCTTACTTCTTCAAGTTTATTATCTCAAGATCCGTCCAAGAAGAAGAACATGGATCTTGTTGATGAAATGGAAGGTACTGCTGGCTGGAAGCTTTCCAACAGTTCGTGGAACCTTCAGATGATAGCACGTTCACCTGGTTCTGTTACACGTTTCATGCCAGATGACATACCTGGTGTAACATCTCCAATGGTTTATATCGGTATGTTGTTTAGCTGGTTTGCCTGGCACGTTGAGGACCATGAGCTTCACAGTATGAATTATCTTCACACTGGCTCACCAAAGACTTGGTACGCTGTCCCTGGTGATTATGCGCTCGACTTTGAAGAGGTTATCCGCAAGAATTCTTATGGCAGAAACATTGATCAACTGGGTACGTTCTTTCTAAAAAGTACTGCTAAAGATGATATACTGTTCCTGTAATTACAGAAACGTGTTGTTGGTATGATACATATGAGAAGTGGGATTTCCTAGAACGATTACCACATAGATTTGTCTTTAATAGCACCTGTGTTTGCCTTAAGGTCTTATTGCTTTAACTTTATGATAAATCCTAGACGTTGTTGCAACACGTCTTGTTAAAAGCATTGTCCTTCTGTTTTTCGTTAACTATTTTGTATTCTTTGTAACTGTCAGCTGCTCTCACCCAACTAGGCGAAAAGACAACTCTTGTATCACCTGAGATGATAGTTTTATCCGACATTCCCTGTTGTAGGTAGGCCTTTTATTTTATGTGGAGATGTGAGGCAGTATGTGTTTTCTTTTACTTTCATGCTCTCTTTTATCTATGTTAATCTATGTTTGTTTTCCAACGTAGGTTGGTACAAAATCCTGGTGAATTTGTTGTGACTTTCCCAAGGTCTTATCATGTAGGATTCAGCCACGGTAAAAATGCTTTTTTCTTAGAACATTCTTTCAAGTCTTAGTGGTTGCAGTCTATTCCTTCCATTTTGCACTCTTCAAAGGGTTAGGGAAAATGAAAAAAAAAATGAATAAAGCTTTGGAGAAAAGGGGTGTTTTGCGACATAGCATGAGGTGAGGATTGGTCTTTTAATCAGGGGAATGAAGAACCATATATCTATTAAGTAGTTATATCAGACGTGGATAGCTTAACTTAGATTAGGATTACATATTGCTTAATTTTTAAAAATCCTTAACTAAGCAGATTTAATCAAACGTGTTCTAGGTTTTAACTGTGGGGAAGCCGCTAATTTTGGAACTCCACAGTGGCTCAGCGTAGCTAAGGAAGCTGCTGTGCGTCGGGCAGCCATGAATTATCTCCCCATGTTGTCCCATCAGCAGCTTCTATATCTCTTGACCATGTCCTTTGTTTCAAGGCAAAATCTATTGTCCCTTTGTACATAGAACCTGTTAAGTTTTGCTCTACCATGTCTGTTCTCATAGTCATGTAAATATTAAATTTTCCAGAGTGCCACGATCGTTGCTACCAGGTGGTCGTAGCTCCCGGCTCAGAGATCGACAGAGAGAAGAAAGGGAGTTCCTTGTGAAAAAAGCTTTTGTTGAAGATATATTGAACGAAAACAAGAATTTATCTGTTCTACTTGGAGAACCGGGCTCTCGTTTGGTGATGTGGGACCCTGATTTACTTCCGCGTCATAGTGCATTGGCTTTTGCAGCTACTGGGGTTGATGCTACTTCTGCTGTTTCATGTCCAGCAGAGGCAAAAAATGAGCCTGAGGAGGGTCATTCGGGAATGCAGAATAAAGAGAACCCTACTCTTTTAGAGGAATTGAGTTTGTTCATGGAGAAGCTGAAAGATGTATACTACGACGATGATGATGGTCAGCTTAATGATTTCCAAATTGATTCTGGAACCTTGCCATGTGTGGCGTGTGGCGTTCTTGGCTTCCCCTTTATGTCTGTAGTACAGCCTTCTGAAAATGCATTAAAAAATCTCTTAGAAAGACAAGGAGAGATAGGTAACAGACCCTCATTTTTTTTTCCAAACCATGAACTGCAGTATCTATGTTAGCCGTTTGAAGCCTATTGATATTACAGATGCTCAGGAAATTACAGCACTGTCATCAGAAAAGTCTGTTTGTGAATGGAACACGTCCTCCAGATATTTAAGACCTCGCATTTTCTGCCTGGAACACACTATTGAACTTCAGAGACTGCTGCAGTCAAGAGGTGGACTGAAGTTCCTTGTAATTTGCCATAAAGGTAAGTACGCATCATTTGCTATAAGATTATGCGCCAAAGAGCTGAAACAATAATGTGTAAAATCCCGTTGATTGTTGATCATTCTTTTTGTAACCTTTCGGAAATGTTGCAGACTTTCAAAAGTTTAAGGCGCATGCGGCTATAGTGGCAGAAGAAGTGAAAGTCCCTTTCCGATATGATGATGTCCTGTTAGAGAGTGCATCTAAAGAAGAGTTGAGTCTAATTGATCTTGCAATTGAAGGTGAAGAAAACAACGAACACGGCGCGGACTGGACCTCAAAACTTGGCATCAATTTACGGTACTGTGTTAAAGTGAGGAAAAATTCCCCTACCAATAAGATTCAGCATGCACTGTCACTAGGTGGCTTGTTCTCTGACACAAGCCACATGCTAGACATGTCAACTATCAAATGGCTGCAGCGAAAATCACGCTCAAAAGCTAAACCATGCTCTACCTCATGTTTCACACCTCGTGAACATCTTGAAGTAAAAGCAGACAGAAAATTAGGGGAGGAAGGAATAAAAGATCACCCAGTACTCGAGAAAGAATATGAATCACAAGCCGGAAGAAAGGAAGAAAAGATCATCCAGTACTCGAGAAAGAAAAAGTTGAATCCCAATGCCAGTAGGTCTCGTCATGATAAGGCAGTTCATTCTGAGATGAACAATGAGATTGGAGACTCTGCTGATCTAATTACCGTAAACAGAGAGCACCAGGAACACTCTGTGGCCAGTACTAACAGTGGCTCCAATTCAGATAGTCATGTTGTGGATGCTTCTACAGTCGATAACCATAATGGCCCGACAAAGATATGTGGTGAGTACGTCTGTGGTAATGTGTGTGCACGTGATGTTGATGAAGCGGCTGAAATGAGTGACCAAGAGTTCAAAGAACCTAGGTCTACTAGTGCTAACATTGAGGAAGAAGAGCAATCACAGGTGGTGCAACCTACCAATAGAGAAGCTGTATCTGGTGATAACACACTGGTGGAGGGAGAGGAAGCTATGTGTACCATAGAAAACTTTTGCTCTGAGCAACAGGAAGAGCAAACACATTCTTCAGCTCAACTGGGTTTAGAAGTTCCTGAAACTAACATTGGCATTGAGAACATAGTTGTTGACATGGTCCGTGATGATGAACCACTGGCAAATAACGGTGATCAAGCTTCTTCAAATGGTTTTCAAGCTGCATATAATGAAAATAGCACGGAGAGCGAAGTTGCAAGCTCAGGAAACACCAAGGTTATCGAGGCGCCCAATTCTAATATGGGAGAAGCAAAGAAGAAGCGGAAAATAGAATTAGAGACGAATGATAATCCAGAGAGTAGCATTGGTTTCATAAAGAGTCCTTGTGAAGGGTTGAGGTCAAGGGGTAAGAGGAAAGTGATATGTGAAGAAACTTCATTCAGTCTCAATGAAGCAAGCGATGAAGAGAAGAAACCCACTGCTAAAAGGCTCAAGAAAACTCCAAATACTGGCTCAACGACAACTCACCACAACCGTTGTTACCTAGAGGGATGCAAGATGACTTTCAAGAGTAAAGCGGAGTTAGCAGCTCACAAGAAAAACCGCTGCACACAGGAAGGGTGTGGGAAGAAATTCAGGGCTCACAAGTATCTGGTGCTTCACCAACGTGTTCATAACGATGAAAGACCATTCGTGTGCCCTTGGAAAGGGTGTACCATGAATTTCAAATGGCAATGGGCGAGGACAGAGCATTTGCGTCTGCACACGGGAGAACGACCATACAAATGCAAGGTGGATGGGTGTGGACTGTCGTTTAGGTTTGTGTCGGATTATAGCCGCCACAGACGGAAGACGGGACATTATGTGACATAGAGATTGAGAGGGGATGGATGCAAAAGATGGTGGCCAGAGAGAAAGGTGAAAGAGGGCCTCTCTGTGGAATTGTTGTAAAACCTTAGTTCTGGTTGTTGTTTTTTTCTTTCTAGTGTTTCGAAAAGACACTTGACGATGTCTCTCTTTATGTAGATGTGGCTTGTTTCCACTTTTCATGAAGGTGCATCACACTCTTTTGTATTGCTTTGTTGTTTTAACTAGTCACCATTGGCTTTTAAAGATGTTGTTTATATGAATGAATGACTCTCGTTTGGTCCCAGTTAACAAATATTTCTGTGATCCATGTAGTAGTATTTTTTTAGTTGGAAACATAACTTATAAGCTTGGAATCTATGTTTTTAAATTGTGAGTATATATAATCATGTTGTGTTAGGGTAAAGCCGTAAGTGAGAAGTATGATCGATGTGTAGTTGGATTTGAAGAACACGTGTATGAACTTTGGAATATATGTCAGATGATGTTTATTACGTACACGTGAGTTCACCAATTTTAATATTTGAAGGTTGGGTTTGCAGTTTCATGAAGGATTAGAATATCTTACGAAAGCGATTACGTATCTTTGAAAAAAATAACAAAGAGATGGAATGTAATTCATTTATTAATGATAGACAATTCTCTAACAAACCACCTCGTACCTCAGCATGGCAGCGACTAGTAATACAAACACACTAACCCCATCCACGATAATCCAAAAAGGTCAATGACCAAATATACAAAAATCAGAGAGATTAAATAATTTATTGATAAAAAAACTAAATTTACTCTCTTAAATCATTTATAAATGTTTAAAAATAATTTAGTAAATATTTATAAAAGTTTATAAACTCAAACCCACATCTTAAATACCAAAACCTAAACAATAATCAATAAATCATAAATTCAAACATTAGAATATTTTTCAGTTCAGAAAAAATATTGAATATTTTTTTAAAAGTGTTAGTTAACTAAAATTATTTAAACAATTTCTCAAAAATCTATTATTCAAGTAACTAATTCCAATTTCTCTTTAATTACAATTTATAAACTAATATACAGAAAAAGTTTTTTAACCCATATTCTCTAAAAAACAATATAAAAATATTAGTTATTATAATGGTTAAGGAAGGGTAAGCTTAGAAAAATTCCAATGGTAGAATTGTGAAGAAAATATTTTAAAGAGTGAATAATAAGAAAAGAAAAGAATATAAAAGAAAATGATTTTTTTAAAAAAAAATATATCTAATGAGATTTTTTTGAGATATTCTCTAAAATAAATTGAGCTATGTGTCAACATATAATTGATTGTATCCTTTTAAAAAAAAAGTAAAAACAAATTATGTTTAAGAAATGTATTAAGATAATATTATTGGGTATTTGAGATATCCATTTGAAGATAGTATATAATTAAGGTTGTCCTTAGAGATTAAAACTATTTTGAAAAGAAGACACGTGGAGGAATCGTAAGGGGTTATGGGAAAAAGAGCGGGGGGTTTAAACCAACATCCGATAACCCGAAAAACAACAACGACGGTGTGAAACGGCTTTTAAATATCTCTCTGCCGCGGATTTGCGATCGCTCTTTCTGATTCTCAATTCAACGGATGCGATTCTCTCTCTCTCTCTCCGACCAAACCCATCTTCGTAGGTTTTATCCTCTTTCTCTCTCTCTCTCTCTTTGCTTTTCTCTCGTTCGGCCATCTTCAGGAGGTTAGTGATTGTTGGTGGATTTGGTTCAGCAAGATATAACCTTTCTGTAATCTTAGATTGGAGCATTCCACAACTTAGAAATCTCGTTTCTTGTTAGGAATCGTTATAATCTGATGATTTCAACTCCAAAATGCTGTTTCTTTCCTCCTTCTTCGGATCATGCATGCATTTGATCACGCCTTTCATGTTACCCTCTTTTTCAGGAAACTCTATACTACACGCAAGAACAATCACAAAAACTCCATCTTTTTTTTATAAAGTTTGACACTTTACGGTTTTGGATTAATGGGTTACGAGCCTGATCCTGATGCTCTTCGTTGGGGTCTCCATGACCTTGAGGTTTGTACTCTTACAAACGCTGGCTCTTGCAGCAGCGTAACGCGTTTTGAGACGGATGCTGGTGTTGCTCAAGGCTATGTTAGAGAAGGTTACAACCAGCCTTTGACTGGTTATGTTGACAATGATGCTGTTATCGCTCAGTTTTACCAAGACGAATTGTCCAGAGTTGATCGAGACGAAGCTTCTGATTCTGGGGTCAATGATCCTAGTCCAACTTCAGTTGTTGAACAAGAATGGATTCCTCACCCTCATCAAGGGGAAGCCATTGATATTTCTCGTGAAAGTGATGATCATATGGAAGATAGGAACGTTGCAAGGTTAGAGAATCAAGGGGAGCAAAGTTCACCAGGTCGTGATGATGACTCAGTTTGTTCTGTGGAAATAGAAGAAGAATCTTGGTCTGAGTTTGGGAAGCGACTTAACCAAATGATTCCTGTTGCTGTAAGTACATCTTCTTTGTTATGGTTCTACATCAACTCTTCAGAAGCGTATGTAAAAGCTTAAAAAATTCATGATTTTTGCACGGGGGTGTTGCAGCATGTGCCTAAGATCAATGGGGAGTTACCGTCAGAGGATGAACAGATATCTGATCATCAACGGCTATCTCAGAGGTATGTTGTAGAAATGTCTCGTTATGGTTCTTTTGTAACAAGTTATAACTTAGGATTTTGAGGCTTGTTGCTAGTCAGTGCTAATAGTCCAAAAGAACATCTTTACATTATAGAGCGGTCTTTAGTAGTGAGAAATCTCTTCTTCTGATGGTAATTATACACTACAGATTACAGCTTTATGGCTTGGTGGAGAACAAGATTCAAGGAGATGGAAACTGCCAGGTTTATTTTCTCTCTTCTTCTCGTGTTTGGTTACGGTTTGCAGATGTATCTTCTACCAGTGTGTAAGTTCTTCGAATATCTTTTCTCAGTTTCGAGCACTGTCAGACCAGCTTTACCGCTCTCCAGAGCACCATAGTTCTGTCAGAGAACAAGTTATTAATCAGGTTGAGATACTGTACCAAGAAAATAATCTAGTTCCCTCCGTTTCTGTTTGATATATTTGTTCGTGATGATTTGACAGTCTCATATGTTGTTTCAGCTTGCGTATAATCGAGAGATGTATGAAGGTTATGTTCCAATGGCGTACAACGACTATCTTAAAACGATGAAACGGTCTGAAACTCTCTCTTCTCTCAGTTCCTTACGCTGATATATATGCTTGTGTTAGCTTATTATTAACAATCAATTATTGGGAAAATAGGAATGGAGAATGGGGTGATCACGTTACTCTTCAGGCTGCTGCGGATTGGGTACTTACTCAGCTCTTCCTAGTTTGTACAATGTTTGTGTGTAAGAAGAGATAATCTCTTTAGGGACTGACTTGACATATGAAATGAGGTTTTGACATTCTGTTTGGCAGTTTGGTGTTCGGATGTTTGTGATAACTTCATTTAAGGATACATGTTACATTGAGATCTTGCCTCATTTGCAGAAGTCCAATCGCCGTAAGTAGCCTACAACTCCATATATACTCAAGGTTCTACTCAGTAAAATTATTTTTTCTTCGTAGTAATAATCGTTCATGTGTTGGTTTGTGAATCAGTTATATGTTTAAGCTTCTGGGCTGAGGTGCATTACAATTCAATCTATCCTGAAGGAGGTATGTGATGCTTCTTACATGATATAAACATCCATGGATTATGTTGGATAAGTAGTTTTATCATTCCTCTGTTGTTGGAACTTTTGTGTAGAGCTGCCAGTACGGGAGGGCAAGAAGAAGAAGAAGAAATTTTGGGTTTTCTGAGCTCTGTTTCTTCTGAGGAACTCTGAATAGATCAAAATGTTTATTCTTTTTACTAATGTGACTTCTATAGAGCAGTATGATCTTTTGTATATATTGAACATACTCCCATCAAGGCATTAACCATAGACCCATAGTGCGCTCAAAAGTTGTACTTCTATACATGTTGGAACAAATGGATAAACTGATGAAGGTTACAGTTCTTGCTCACCAAAGCTCCCATTCTCAGTGTGTAATTACAGTAGTTAAACTACATGTGAAAAGAAAAAAATGATGATGCCAAAAGCGTTTGATATTGCAATATACTTCAGAATCTGTTTAATCTACTACTGTTATAGTAAAAACAATCAAAGGGAAAAGAAAAGAGAGCAAAGTTCTTGAGACCGTTAACTTTCAAGTGATTGAATCGTTCTCTATCATCTCCCGCACTTCGTTAACCACAAAATGCGCTTTGTGACCACCGATGACTTCAGCTTGTTTCTGATTATCTCTCCATAGCTGCAGAGGGAACAAGATGCATTAACTCACAAAGGGTTTAAAGACACAAAATATAAGAATTTTTTTCTAGACATTGTGGGAAACAGATAAAATCACCTGAATCGTTGGCATTTTCTGCGTAGTGTTCCAAACAAAAATTTCATTCAGTAGTGTTATTAGATCAGACAAGTTCATAGGATAGAAGCATACCGTAACTCCTGCACGAGAAACAAGTTTGTATGGCACAGAGTTGACATCAACATGATAAAACCGCAGCCTGGATGAAACATGAATGATAAAAGCTAATCAAAACCTAAAGACTGTTAAAAGATCCCAAGTCCTATCACAGCATTACCAATGAAAAACAATAATAGACAAAAGCTAATCAAAACCTTGGGTAGAACTCAGCAGCTAGCCTCTCGAGTTTAGGCCTCAAGTAAATACATTTCCTGCACCAAGCTGCCATCCTACAAAACATCCATATAAAAGACAGAATCAACAACTTAAAGACAGAGCATAAAGACTTGACCTTTCTGTAAAATAATCAAAGACAAGTCTTTTTCCGCAAATCCAAATCCTAGAAGCCTCACCAGACGATCAAAACTGATTCACCCAGCTTCTGAGCTTCCTCCATCACCTCATCGAAGTGGCTCTCGCTACTTATTGGACCGAGCTGGATCGAGACCGGGGAGTCATCAATCTCTTGCTTCCGGACATCGATTGCTCGGACTCTCTCTGATACCAAACTGATTTTCTCGGGAAAAGATAGAATCTTTAATCTCGGCAGTTGATAGAAGGGCCTCGAGACTTGACGAGGAGGAATCAAAGGTGAGATCTTTGGGTTTAAAGATCTCAGAGACGGCGACAAGTTTACAATCTCTGACATTCTCTTTCACTTCAAAAGACTCTCAACGAGATTAGCATTAATAAATGGTCACTTTACTCAGTTTAGCAAAAGCCCCCCATGTTTAATGAAAGTATCAGATTAACACCGTTACTTTTGAATTAGACAATAAAACCCAATATTCAGACGACCAAGACTGTTTTTTAAAGGCTATTCATATCACAGCAGACAATTTAAGACAACGAACTTTGTTTCAAAATTTTACTTCAAGAGATGTACAAGTGTCAAGTGTGTATACAATTTGATTGGTGAAAGAACTTTTTTAGCTAGCTGTCTCTGGACGCAGAGAAGTTAATACCATCTTCAGTATTCCTAGTAAACGTGGGGCATAACCATTTGACTATGTTAGTGCCTAACACCTGTGAAAGCATGAAACTTTATGGTCAAGCTCTTGAATCAGAAGAACGAACACAAAAGATAAGAGAGAGTTGGATTGTAAAGAAAGGTACCGAGGTGATATTTTTGTAAACGCCAAGATCGAATTGATGTCTAAAGCTTTGTCCAGATTTTCTAGCTAACCACAAGGCCCGCTTTGAATCATAATGCTACATAGAAAATTTTGACCATTTAAGAGCACTGTCAATGAATCTATTGTGTGTCGTGTCTTGAAGAAGGTAGACAAGAAAAGTAGAATGTATACCTCAATGGTGGTCATATTGTGTGCGATCAGGTAGATATGCCAACCAAGGAGAGTCCCGAGTGTTATGCTTAGTCCGATCATGAAGACCCCACAAGCTACCTAAACAGTGAACACAAAATGCTTCCGTGATAAATCTGCTTGAAGCTATAGACAAGTTAACATGTTCTTCTTCATCTTAAACATATAAGCAATACTCTTAATCTCGAAATAAAGCTGCACTTTCTCAAAAAAAAAAATAGATTTGCGGATAGGTATTGCTTACCATGAATGTTTTTTGTGGAACATTTCCTGCGTATAAGTTCCCGTTCTTGAAAACGCAGCAAACCAGCAATACCTAAAAACAGAACTCATACACATAAGAGGAGAGTCTCACCCCCAAAGAAAAAAAAGGAAACAAGAACTGGGATTAACGTACAGTGGAGTAGATGCAAGCAACAGTTGCATAAAACACAAGAAGGAAGAAAGCCTTATAGTTTGCATAGCCAACACAGTTATTAATCCAAACGCAATGATGGTCCTGTAGTATACATACATAAATAGAAACGTCTAAGAAAAACAAATCCAAGGTTCTGGTAAAGTTTTGACTCGATGGAAAAGTGTAACCTACCATCTTCAAGACGCATCTTCTGCAAACTCGACAATGGTGAGTCCGAAGAGGCTTAAATGCAAAACACTTATCACATTTCCTTGCTTCTGCAGCCTAAGATTGATTAAGTTTGATTCAAATACCCGCAAAATCAAATCAGAACAACATCACTACTTTATATCTCAATGATTAAGAAAGTAAAAAAAAACCACTTAAACTACTCATCATTCAAGACAAAAAGGATCAGCTTCTCATATAAGAATCTTCTCAAAAGATTAGAGATTTAAGGTTCTAAGAGCATCAAAACACACAAAGTCCCCTCCTTTATCGTTTTCTAACACCTCAACTAAACATAACATTATCTTTCAATACAAACCAAGAGATCATCACATACAGAGGAACACAGGGGCCTGAGCTTACGTTATTATTATGAGACCAGCTAGAATTCTCAACATCAGGAGCATAAGATGACGGGACACGACCTGGATCTAAAAGAACGCAAATTGAGAGGGAAACGAGAGAGAGAGACGCCAAGGAGCTGAAGATCAATGCGTTTAGTTTCCCAGCTGAGCTTTCTAAGCCAACCCAATCATCGATGAACACGAAGAGCGTGACGTAGTACACCAAACCCATCACCAGAATCACCGAAAGGACCGGGATCGAGAAGAATCTCCGGCAACTCATCGCCAGATCTCTCCGTCGCTCGCAAACTCGCCACCGGTTATGTTCAAAGAAAAAAATTCAAGTCAGTCAAATTAACATTAATGAACACGTGGCAGTATGCGACCACGTCGAAACGAGGCCCATCAGAGAAACGCTTAGTAGTTTCGTTAATGGGCTTCACTCTAAGTTATTGGGCTTGCTGTAAGACCTAATTAGGGTCCACACCACCTCATTTGTATCAAGAGTAAGAAGCGTACGTCATCAATTAGGGAATAGATGACGTTTCTTATGGTCTTCCAGAGTTTATATGTGTTTTGTGTGATTTTTTTTTTTTGTAAATAGTATAAAGTCTCAATCAATTAATACGTCAGAAGAAATCAAAATAGGGTATACATTGTATATATGACGACACATATAGTACAATAACTTGATGAAGATTTGTACTATGAATGGATTGCTACCATAAGTTCATTGTCTACCATGTGATTGGGTGTCCCTCACATTTATTGGTATAGTATCTTTCTACGTGTCTAATTCTATTTCACTTAAACACTGATAAATTTTATGATTGATTAACCACTTACAAAAGTTAGATTTCATCTGAAACAGATCAATGATTATGTTATACAGCTTTGGATTTGTTATAAATAGTTCACCCATCAATCGAGTACAATAAGATTCTCAAAAGTTTTATTCCTAGGTTATAATAAATATTTTTAAATATAGGAGATTATTTAATTTGCAAACTATTATTCGTATGCAAAAAAAAAAGAAAAGGAAACCCTAAGTATTCTAATAGCTTAATGTAAAATATACAAACAACTAAATTTGTGAATGTACATTTGTTGAGAGCTAAGTGAATCTCAGATTGAAGAAATTCTATTTCCACTGATCATTGTGCGTATAAATGGTTTTTTCCATTAATATGGGGTATCACGGATTTATAGAATGTCTAAATTAATCTCTTATAGAGAGTGTATAAATGTTTTTAAATCCTCAAAATCTCTTCATATAAGTATTAAAATACCTAGAAATTAAATAGAAAACAAGAAAATTATTGCGTTCGGTCCATGACTTCAATTTCTTGAGAAAGTTTTTTTAGATTTAAGTCAATTTTGAACAACAATATGAGCGGACATAAGTTGAGATTATAGTCAATATTGGTCTTGTGTTATATATATAGACAAGCAGCGATTGAGGCTGAAACTAAACTAACTTTAAAATGTGATAAGACTAACTCCTACTTCTTTTCATTGTTGTATAACCAATGGAATCTATGTGCGTAGAGAAACATATAGATAACTGGGTGTTTGTGTGTGTATGTGTGTCAACTGTACCATCTACACTTCACCACCACTTATTTCGTAATGACTAACTCCTTACTTGTTCTTTAGTTTTGGCCAAACAAAATAAATATTTTGCCAATTGATAATCTAATACTTGTGTGTATATATAACATATGGTTTTGGGCCTTTTGGTGATATATAAAGAGTAACTTACATACACAGTGAGATTTGAGATGTTTGTGAGAGCAATATCCCAAAGCATCACCAACTCTTCTGACGCTTTACTCTAGCTATTAAATTTCCCTTTCATCAGTTATGCCAAAAAGACAAACCAACTCAAACTCGTCCTTAATTGCATGCCCTACCTGACACAATATCTTTAGATTCTCCATCTCTTCAATGGCCTTTTTGTGGGACAAAATTCACATTTTTATGAACTTTATTTCTTTTGATTTGGAACCAATATTCATTCCATAAATGTTTTGATATGATGCATACATCAAGTTGTGGTGTATCTCTTTTCAAATTTTACTGGTGATTGGCTAACATATGTGATAGTATATCCATGTATAGGTGGGACTGCATCAACAATCTAAAATGTTAAATGATGTGTTATTATATGGTACATAAGTGGTACATGTATAGATGTTTCAACTAACTTTTTTTGCATTGCAAGTACTAGAGAATAGAGTCTATATATTGGATAATTTGTGGCGTTTACACATATATTCTCTCTCTCTTGTTGATGACTTAGAGAGAGAATATATACAACTCTTATTGATGACTTTACCAATTTTGATTTACTGACTTACTTGAATCCTTTTGGTCCAAACATTTTTAGTTTTTTTCACACGAAATTAAATATTTATACGAAAATGTGTTCACATGTTTCTTCTCTTATTTTCTGTAGACAAATTTAAATCGAAAGCAAAGGGACAAATCATTCTCAAGTTGAGTCACTTGAAAACAAAGTTCTGGTACAGTGTACAACACTCCATAATGTTTGATTTGATTTGGCATACAAACCATATTTCTAATACTACAAAATTAGAACAGTGACAGAGAATTAAAAACAAGTAATAACTCATCTATAGAAGTTGAAACACTATTAAATAAATGTTCCTTTCAATAATGAGACTATAAAATCTCTGGAGATGAAGTTTATAACAGATATTAAAAACTTTTGAAATGATACAAGTATTCGATTCGTGTAACATTATAAAGACGCGATTCAAGTGGGGACTAAATAATACCACATGATCCTGAAAATACAGTTGTGATAAACTTTATACATCCATTCATCATTACACAAGCTAAGATCAAATACAAAATAGTTTCCATTTCATTGCAATCAATGCTCTAACCCGTCAAGGAAAATATAGATAATACACATACTGGAATATGATGTGTATAGGCAATATAATATATATATGTATGTAAAGCTGTAAAAAATGTTCAAACACAGAAGCAAAAAATGGAGATTGTTAAAAGTAATCAAGAGATAAATTTAGTTTCTTGAGTTTTTTTACCGAAGATCCAGACTTCATTTCATTCCCCAGCTTTAGGTATTTGGTAGCCGTTGGTTGTTGATGCAGCATCATCAAGATTCTCATATGCATATCAAAACCCTAATTAATAAAAATTAATAGGTTTCTTCAATTTCCATGTGAATCTTGATGGTGCTGCACCTACAAACAACGACTCATGAGCTTTCTTCCACCGATCCGGCGATAACTTATTTAGATTTATACACACACTAAAGAGACCGTGTATATTGCTAAACAAATAGATAGAACAAAAATAAATTTCATTGAAAAATTAAAACACCTCAAATTAAACAAGAAAAAGATCTGATTTATTTTTTGATATCTATTTTATTTGAGAAGAAGAAAGAAGTGAAGAAGCAGTCGGAGACGAGTAAAGTCGATATATATAGGTAAAGTAGAGACAATACGTTCCAAAATTTAAGGGCTGACGTGTCTATCTGTTAATGGCTCGTTTCAATCATACCAAAAAAATACAGAATATTCTGTTTTATACTGTATTCATTTTTCATGGACATTTAAAAAAAAAGAATAATAATGCGTGAAAAAATAAGCTATGATTGTTAAAGAACGTAACATATAAGTGGAATATATAATAACCCATATTTGCTAAGAAAATATAACTCATATAAGTAGAAATATATATAATAACCAATATCCAATACTGACTAGTTAGTTAGTTTTCCGATCTGTCGATCCAAAGCATCAGACACAACAAACCAATCTTGTACTAACTTTCTATCATAAATGCTTATCTAATTTTAAAATCATTTCTTATGAGAGGAGTATACGCATACATACATAGACACACATACATATGTATAGGTCATGTATACAATAAGCACAATAATAGTTGGAGAGGGAGTGAGATGGGCAAGTGAAGAAGAGGCTTGGAGTGTGGTATTTATAGAGGTCACGGACGCAATATTTTATCATCTCTAAACTAAATATTTTTTCAAATAAAAATTAGTTTTTCCTATTTGATATTCAGAAACACACCTTGTTTGTTTAGAAAACTTAACTTACATAAAAATGGAAGTATTTGCCTTTTTGTTAAGTAAGTTTTCTAAACAAAAGAATTAACACCAAATTCTAATAGTCAACTTACACATGGCAAAAAGATTTGTTTCTCTATATAGTTGATATGATGAGGTGTTTACATGTCTAATTTCTATTGTTTATTACTGGTATATTAATTTAGTAATACGCCATTTTGTATGCTTTAAGGATGTCGTCATAATGTGTTGCTGTTAAATCTTAATCATTAATCGTAATGGATTAATATATACAGTTGTGCTATTTCGGTTATGTAGTGAATTTCCCTAAATGCATGATCCATCAAGAACATACACATATATAAACTCTATGCATAACTTTCAGAAAATTAAAAAAAAAATCTTATAGAAAATTAAAAAATTAATCATATAATAATTCATGAACTTTACTTAAAAATGAGTTAACAATTCTGGTAATTAATGTTCGCATAAATATTATAGTATATATATTTTACTGGATTTTTAATTTAAAAACACTCAAAAAAATTGGATTGTCTATCCATGCACCAAGTATCGATTTCCTATAAAATATGGATGATAAATATCGAGCTAGTTTTCATTCAAGCTACTAGACACTGATATATACTCCAAGGTTACGATGGCCCTTATGAATAAATTTATTACGAATGTCTTAACCAATTTCAAGACGCTGGTGGGTTTTAACTTATCAGCTAATCTAGAGCATTAATAACGTAAGCATTTAACTATAAACAAAAAAAAGCTTGGTTAGATATTCATTGGCTTGGAGTGAGTGTATATACACGTAAAATGCTCAGTGCAAGTTGATAAACACACTACACTACACATCAAACAAAGAGAGATTCTTTGTCTCCCACACATTCACCTGAGGATCATCAAAAACCACAAGGCTTTGTAAAACTAGAAACCAAAACCACTATGCATGTACTTTTTGAGAAAAGCCTCTATGCATGCTACCATTTTCCTTCTTAATATTAATAAACATTATTAAATTTACCACTTTAAAAACTTATAAAATATACGTAAGTGGATAAAATGCTTCATTCACATGGATACCACTTTTTCGTTTCTCTTTTTGCCATTAAAGTGATGTCTTTTCTCCTAAAGCTGATATATTAATAATTACTTATATGCATTTTCTGATGTGTAAAACTTAGTGTTAATAGAAAAGTATTAATTACAATTAAAAGAAGAGAATAGTCAGAGCAGTACTACTAACTAGCTGAAATATTATTCGGATCTTAGAATAACAATACAAATTGAATGTTTGGAAATAAACTTAGGCATAAAAGACGACTGTTATTTTTCATAAGAACAGTAAATATTGTTACGTTATGTTTTAAAGTTGTCGTAATGAATTTGTTTGGGAATTAGTGAACAAAATCTACCAAGAAGAGAGAAAAAAATTGACCATGCTAAATTGCTAATCGTGAGATATGGTGCCACTATCAGATAAAATATCAGCAATGTAGATGCCATTAACAGACAAGAAGATGAGTAAAAGGTAAAATAGGTGAAAGTGGTAGTTATTTATACACCTGCGATGTTAGATCTATATAGGTGAAACTGAAAACATTACAACAACTTTAAAACTAAACAATGCAACAATATTTTATTTTACTTTTTTAATGAAAATAACATCAGGCGCAGGTTCTAAGCAAGACGTACCTCGGATTGTAAATAAATATTATTTATACACCTGCGATTAGATCTATATAGGTTAACTAGTATTATTTGTACGTAGATTCAAAACTCTTAGAAATACTCAACTTTTATTTAAAGAATTATATAATTGTAAAGAAAAAAACGTTGTAAGGCAATACTTTTGTTTGGGAAGATGGGTAGGTTATCTACCCATAACATGGCAGACAACCTGGTACCTTTGCATCGTTCCACGTTTTCATAGGTTTTATCTGGTTGTATATTCCATAACTCCGTATTTCTACTTAAAAGAACATTTTTTTAATAATTAAGACTTTGTTCAAAAACATATTTTCTTAGCACGGTCTTTGTAGATATAACTTTAATGACATTAATTAGATGGTCTGTTAGGTCACGAATCTTAACTCAAGGCTGATCAAGAGGAAATCACAGTGTGAACGTACATAAGTTACAGAGGCCGACTCAGTGGTGAACATATTGATTTAGAATTATATTTTTATATTATGTTATATAAAACATTTTTTCCGAATCTTGACAGCCCATTTTAGTAATTATGAAGCAAACTTTATGTTAAGATATTAAGTTATGTAGGTACATAACCACAACACGTTCGTTCGATATAATTACTTTTACAGTTAAACAAAACATTTCAATAAAAAAATAATCCTTCAATTTTTAGTCTTATTTTCCAGATTAACTTAAATCTTATATCCATTTGGTTGACAAAAAAAACTTAAATCTTATATCCCCAATATTAATGAATGATTTTTGTAATCATAGACCATACAAAATATGTGTACTACGAGTCTTGATGTTTCTTTCCAATATTTTCTTAATTAGTGATCGTAAGTCAATTACATGTGTCCACATGGGAGCATGGATGCTTAGAACCAGTTTACATGATTACTATTTTTTAACTTCGTCATTTGTCAGAAAGAGCATCGTTTTTATATATCTACTACTACCATGTAAGACCTTGAAAAAATTGTAATACTTTATTTTGTCATAGTGTTCACCCGTACGTCATGGACTCGTGGTATTAAGTTAAGATATTTAGTAATTAAAGTTTATTTTTGTGACAAAAACTTTTTTAGATCTATTTTAAGGTATTTTTCTTAATTCTATGTAAAATAATTAATAATATTATTGAACACTTTTCCATCATACTATTGAACACGATACCCTACACTTCTGCACATGCACTTGAGAAGATCCTGCATGTGTATATCTATTTAAATTTTCAAAAAGTATATATTTATTTAGTAAAGCAAGACATTCAGTTTTATAAAAGTTTCATACCATAAAACACTTCGAATACAAAGCTCTCTTTCATCTTGTACAAATATTGAAGCCTCATAAATTTTGAAAACTTGACTTATCTTTACTAGAACTAGAAACCTTTACTAAAACACTAAAATTTAAAAACTGTAGCAGTATTTTTGTTTCAAACTGTTAACTGAAATAAACATATCATTTTTATGATTACAGGTTATGTACTGTATGGTCTACTAGGACAGTACTATAGTATGATGAACTGAATTAAAATAATATATATATGGTTGAGTCCAGTTCCTCTGACTTGTTTTGTTCCAAAACTGTGGGCTGATAAAGCTATTTTATTGAGGAATGCCTGACTAGGTCATGTAAACATTGTGACTTGGATCTCACGTGGAACCAAACTTATTGTCTTTTATTTTATTTTAAAGTTAAAAACAATATTTCTCAACCAAAAATATTCGCCTGTAAAATATTTTCTATGCATGGTCTATTCATAAAGTAAAAAACTAGCAAGAAAATTTACATGAGAAAACCCTCAATTAAATACAAATCCAAATTCGACATTCGACAATATATAGTAGGTATCTACTCCCATCAACAATTTTTTTTTTGATTTTCTGTTAAAATAACTATATTTCATCTGTTTATGGAAGACAATAATCCTTTATCCATCCATAAAAATGTAAAACCCCTTAACTGAAAAGACATGTTTTGGTAAATTTACAAATGGTATATGCCATATTTTTGTAATGGTTAAACTTGAATTTTTGTTATTAATTAAGCACACGTGATTTTCAGTGGGTTAATTAATTCGTTCCTCTTTAGAATTTGGTAAACGAGAGAATTATTTCTGGTTTATGAGCTAAACCGAATAAAGTTATATTAAGGGCCCATGTAGGAAATTTAGAATGGGCCTCGGCCTCATGCTGATACTTTTGTTGGCTTGTTTTGATATACAAAGACTTTGAGCTTCGAGTTGTTAAACCTTAACGATACAAACGAAGTGGGTAAACATAAAAATATAAGCCAACCAGAGGGTAAAATCATAATTATAGAACAAATGGAGGGTTAAATGCAAAATTATAAAGATGCGAGAGGGTGCAACAATGATTATAGGCCAACCATGGGCAAACGCAATTATGGAGTTAATTCGAGGGCAAAACCACAATTATAAAGAGATATGAGGGCAAATCGTAAATATATTCCTCCTCTTTTTTTTTTTTTTTGAAGATTTTAGGGTTAAAAAGGCCTTTTTTTGTCAACGTTAAAAGGCTTTTATAATTTAGCAATTTAACAGCCCAAAAGGCCTCAAAGTGTAAAAAAAGACCCAGTCAAAGCTCGTACGATCATCAATCACATCACGCTTCAGCAGACGAAAAGCTTTCTCTTCACTCTCTCTCGGAGAAGCATAATGAAACTGTGAGAAAGCCCTAAAAACCCACCGCGAAGAAGATGGATCGTAAGGGAAAGGGAAAACAGATCGCCGGATCGTCCTCCGTCGGAAAGAAACGAAAAGGAGGAGTCGAGTTTAGAGACGAAGGCTTGAGGATTAGTAGTAAGCGGAAGAAACCTGGGGTTCTTCAGTTTTTCGAGGAATCAGCTGAGGTTGGTTACTATGGAGGTAGCTCCGACGAAGACTGCGATGTCGATGATTTTCTAAACGGTAATTTCGTATTTCTTTTGCATGCGTTCCTTGCTTAGTGAATGTCAGTTTCGTCTTATGTAAAGTCTCCGACTTTGTCACATTTGATGATTCATGTCTGTTTCACACTGAGAATTTTATTTGATAAAGTTCCGGTCTTTGTTCGAATAGCTGATTTTCGAGACTAGGGTTTGTGTATGAGTTAGTTCATTGTTTGAGTTTCGAGCTGTTTTGTCTTGTTTCAGGGCTTGCGTGCCTGAATGTTGCAGAAAGTTGTCATCTTTGTTGGAATAACTAATTTCCGAGACTAGGGTTTGTGTTTGAGTTAGTTCTAGTTCGAGTTTCGAGCTGTTCTGTCTTGTTTCAAGACTTGCATGCCTGAAAATTGCAGAAAGTTGTAATCTTTCTCTAACTATTGATTTGAAGCAGATATGGGAGATGAACCTGAGGTGGAGACAAGTGGAAAGGATGACAAGGGGGGAAAGGGAAACTCTTCCTTTGTTTTTCCTAAGGAAGAGGAAATGGATGAGGATGAATATGATAAAATCATGGAAGAAAGATACAAACCTGGTTCTGGGTTTGTTAGATATGCAGCTGATGATGTGAAAAGCTCCATCGAGATGGATGCTCTTGTTCCAACTTCCCATGATCCTCCAATATGGAAAATAAAGTGTGCGGTATGTTAATACTTAGGCTTCTGCTTATGCTTTAACCCAATACGTTCTTATGCTTCTGTTGTCCAATACGTTCTTATGCTTCTGTTGACCAATACGTTCTTATGCTTATGTTGACTTCATTTCGTTTATGCTTGTAGATTGGACGGGAGAAGCATTCAGTTTTCTGTCTGATGCACAAATTTGTCGAGCTGCGGAAGATAGGCACTAAACTACGGATCTTGTCTGTGTTTTTTGTGGAGCATGTCAAGGGTTTTATCTTCATAGAAGCTGACAAGGAACAAGATGTTCTTGAGGTAATAAAACATTTACCATGAAATATTCTTTAACCTTGATGAAAGTGTGTTGGAGGATGTTGCTTGGGGATTATCATAATGTGTTTGATACTCTGATTTTCCTTTTTTCCCTAGGCATGCTTCAGCTTAAACGGTATCTATGCCACTCGGATGATCCCATTTCCTAAAGCTGAAGCTCCACATCTGCTTACTGTCCAAAGAAAAACCAAAACCTTTTCTGAGGGAACATGGGCTCGTATTAAGAGTGGTAAATACAAAGGAGATCTTGCTCAGGTAAAATTTCGTCTGATTTCTTTATATGTTTTCTTTTCAGCTTGTTGTCTTCTTAAGGTTGCCTAACTGTTATGCTCCATGTACTTGTAGGTTGTGGCTGTGAGTGACACTCGGGGAAAAGCTTTAATTAAGTTAATTCCGAGGATTGATATGGGAGCACTGGCCCAGAAATATGTAGCGACCCTTTGTTCATGCTCATTTATTTGTCTATGCCCCCATAGTGTACCACTGTTTTTCTTATGTTCTAAATATGTTTTTAGCTTATCATTTGCTTGTAACCTTTTGTGCAGGGTGGAGGAGTTGCTGTCCAGAAAGGCCTGAACCCAGCTCCAAGAATGATCAGTTCAAGCGAGCTTGAGTAATAAGATTGACCTTTTCTTCTCGTTTGGTTAGACAATTACCAATATATCTCGTCTCCTCTTTTGTCACAGGGAGTTCAGACCTCTCATTCAAGTGAGGCGTGATCGTGATACTGGGATGACTTTTGAGCATCTCGATAGCCTGATGCTGAAAGATGGCTTCCTGTATAAAAAAGTATCCTTGGATTCACTAACATCCTGTGGGGTTAAACCATCAAAGGAGGAGATATTAAAATTCACTCCTTTAGAAAAGAAAGAAACTGGTGACGTGGAGTGGATTTCCGAAATTTATGGTGAAGAAAAGAAGAAGAAAAGTATTCCCACTGGCAAAGGGAGTGAGAAAGGAGAAGGATCAGGGGGTGAAAAAGGAGAAGGATCATCAGAATCTAAGTCAGAAAGTAGCTATGAGTTATATAATCTAGTTTGTTTCAGGTATGGGGTCGTCCATACTTTTGCTTCTTTGTTGTACTTTCATATGTTAAGCACTTCATTCTTTCCTTTTGTAGTCGGAAAGATTTCGGTCTGATTGTGGGAGTGGATGACAAAGGCGACGGTTACAAGGTATGTAGTTAGTTATTCAACTTCTCATATTACTATATGGCCTGTCCCTGATTAGTTGCATGATACCAGGTTCTGAAAGAAGGCTCTGATGGACCCGTTGTAGTCAGTGTTGGAAAAAAAGAAATGCAGGATAGACCATTCGATTCAAAATTTTCTGCTCTGGATCTGAATAACAAACAAATTTCGATCAATGATGTTGTGAAGATTTCCAAAGGCCCATCTGAGGTATTTTACCACTTTTCTTTCACATAATTAGGTGGTCGAAATTGTGTAAACGCTTCTTGCTTCTGATGCCTAAAATACAATTTTCAGGGTAAACAAGGAGTTGTAAGGCAAGTATACAGAGGGATCATATTTCTTTATGCTGAGGGCGAGGAAGAAAATGGTGGATATTTGTGTTGCAAATCACAGTCGTGTGAGAAAGTTAAACTTTTTACTGAAGAATCCAATGACAAGGTGCGACAGTCCAGTCCCTGCAATTAACAGATCTTCATGTTCTAATGACATTCGTTTTTTCTCAGACTGGTGGATTTGACGCTTCTGCTTTTGGAGATTCTACATCCTCTCCGAAATCTCCACTATCTCCTGAAAAAGAGTGGCAGCCCAAGGAGAAATACATTAACTGTATGTATTATGTTTGGAGAGTTATTATAACCTAGCTTTTACTTATGCCCTTACTCTTCTCATTAATTATCATCGTATGCAGCCAGCCACGGAGACAAAGGTAGCATGTATTCTGTAGGCCAAAAGCTGAGGATACGTGTAGGTCCACTGAAGGGGTATCTCTGCCGTGTAATAGCGCTACGCTATTCTGATGTCACAGTCAAGCTTGATTCCCAGCATAAAATTTTCACAGGTTTGTTTTCATGTGTTTACACCATTTTCACAGGTTTGTTTTCATGTGTTTACACCTTCGATTCAATACTCTCTGCTGTGCTTCTGAATATTTTCAATGGTGTGCTTCAGTTAAAAGCGAGCATCTTGCTGAAGTTCGTGACAGAAATACTGTGACAAGTACGAGGTATTTTCCTGTGAATATCCTAGAATACTCTGCTCGGACACTTTTCTTCCTTTTATGTAATTGCACACTCATTGCCCTTTCTGTCAAATGCACTTCGCTTACACTCTGTCGGTTTGTATAAAGTGGGGATGCTGGGATGGGTTCCTTTGACATGCTTGGAACAGAAGGCAACAATGGAGGTTGGTGTTTCTTGTTGACGTTCAATTTCACTCAGTTTGATTTCAAGTACACATGTCATGCCTTCTTTGAGCTTAGATGCTTTGAAGCATATGAAATTTTTTTCAAGATATTATAACCCGCTTCCTTATTTATCTGATTAGACAGCTTATATTCTTGTAATTTTTTATCTTTCTTATTTGGTAGACTGGGCAAAAGGAGCAGGCACGTCAGGAGAGGGTGGTAACTGGAATGTTGGAGGCGCTTCTACTGATTGGTTAGTCTATTTTCCTAATTCCGTAGCTATAAGTTATAGGCTAGCGAAGCTTTCTTCAACTGATGTCTCGCATACTTCAGTGGTTGTGCCTTGAGAAGTGTGAAAATTATTATAGAATTTCGTAATGAGTTTATTTTTTTGCTTAAATCGCTGATCCAAAATTTTGATCTTATGTTCTCGTCATAGGAACGCATGGGGCAGTAAGCCTACATCTGATGGCTCGGTAAGTCTATTTTCATGTTGTTACTTTGTTTTTTACATTTCTTTAGAGGGTCTTGGAGTGCGAGTTGGTAGCAGATTTTTATTTTACTTCATGTTTGTTTCTGCGTTTGCAGTCTCAGCAGCCGACGGTCCCAGAAGATAACACTTCAACGTGGGCCAATGCAGCTGAGAACAAACCTGACTCTGCTGGTGATCAATCCGGTGGTTGGAATTCCTGGGGTAAACCACCTGCTCCTGAAGCTAGCACTGTTGGTGTTTGGGGAGATGCAAGTGCTCCAAAAGTTGAAGCTTCTTGGGGAAAACAGGGAGCTTCAGCTTCCAATGTTGATTTGGGTTCTTGGGGTGGTGGAAGCTCTGATGGTAATAAACAAGACGATGACCCAAGATGGGGAAAACTAGTTGAAGATTCAGAATCGAGCCAGAAGAAAGAAGAATCTTCTTGGGGAAAGAAAAAGGGATCTGATTCTGATTTGGGAAAAGGAAATGGAGAATCTACTTGGGGCAAAAAAGATGGAAATTCCAACGCTAGTAACAAAGATGGAATTTCCTGGGGGCAACAGGATAAAGGCTCTGACCAGGGAGGAGCTTCGTGGGGTAAGAAGGATGATGGAGGATCATCGTGGGGTAAGAAGGATGATGGAGGATCATCGTGGGGTAAGAAGGATGATGGAGGATCATCATGGGGTAAGAAGGATGATGGAGGATCATCGTGGGGTAAGAAGGATGATGGAGGATCATCGTGGGGTAGGAAGAATGACAGTATTAAGGATGACGGAGGCTCAACGTGGGGTAAGAAAGACGATGGAGGCTCAACGTGGGGTAAGAAAGACGATGGAGGCTCAACGTGGGGTAAGAAGGATGATGGAGGCTCAACGTGGGGTAAGAAGGACGATGGAGTTGATGAAGGATCTTCGTGGGGCAAAAAGGTTGGCGGTAATAAGGATGGAGGATCGTCTTGGGGCAAAAAGGTTGATGCTAATAAGGATGATGGAGGATCGTCTTGGGGCAAAAAGGTTGATGCTAATAAGGATGATGGAGGATCGTCTTGGGGCAAAAAGGTTGATGCTAATACTGATGATGGAGGATGGTCTTGGGGCAAAAAGGTTGACGGTAATAAGGATGATGGAGGATCATCTTGGGGTAAAAAGGATGATGGTGGATCTTCTTGGAACAAAAAGGATGACGGTAATAAGGATTCAGGGTCGTCTTGGGGTAAAAAGGCTGAGAGTGGATCTTCTTGGGGGAACAACGATGGTGGATCTTCTTGGGCCAAAAAGGACGATGGGGGATCTTCGTGGGGTAAAAAGGATGATGGAGGGTACTCAGAACAAACATTTGATAGTGGAGGACGTGGGTTTGGTGGTAGAAGAGGTGGAGGTCGTCGAGGTGGTAGGGATCAATTTGGGAGGGGAAGATCATTTGGTCATTCAGAGGTTAGTTGGAGAGGAAACTTTTTTGTTGCTGTTTTCGTAGTATGTTGAAGACTCATATTTGTACATTTGCAATGTTGTAGGATAACGCTCCATGGAGTAAACCAGGTGGCGGTTCAAGCTGGGGTAAAGATAACGATGCTGGTGGTGGATCTAGCTGGGGCAAGCAGAATAATTCAGATGGGGGCGGTTCAAGCTGGGGAAAGCAGAAGGATGCTGGTGGTGGCAGCGGTTCAAGCTGGGGTCAAGAGAATAATGCTGGAGGTGGATCGAGCTGGGGAAAGCAAGGCAGTGACGGGGGAGGCTCTAGCTGGGGGAAGAAAAATGATGCTGTTGGTGGCAGTTCAAGCTGGGGTCAAGAGAGTAATACTGGTGGTGGATCTAGCTGGGGAAAGCAAGGCAGTGACGGGGGAAGCTCTAGCTGGGGTAAGAAAAATGATGCGGGTGGAGGATCTAACTGGGGCAAGCAAGACGGTGGTTCAAGCTGGGGTAAACAGGATGGCGGTGGTTCTGCTTGGAGTAAGCAGAACAACGATGGTGGTGGAGGACCAAGCTGGTCCAAAGAAGGTGATGGCGGTTCTAAACCGTGGGGAGAACAGAGTGGTGGTCGTGGGTTTGGTGGAAGAAGAGGAGGGGGATTCCGAGGAGGTTTCCGCGGAGGTAGAAGCCAATCAGGTAGAGATGGAGGACGCTCGTTTGAATCATCTGGCTGGAAGAGAGACAATCAAGAAAACACTTGGAAGAGCAACCAGAGTGGTGGATCAGACTGGAAAAAAGCGTGGGGAGAGGATTCCAACAGTGCAAAACCATCTGATTCATCATCAGCTGGTGGAAACTGGGGTAGCTGGGATACTAGTTCCAAGAAAGAAACCAATGCTGGTGGAGACTGGGGTACTAACTCAAACTCAAAGAAGGAAGCCAATGCTGGTGGAGGCTGGGATACTAACTCCAAGAAAGAAACCAATGCTGGTGATGGTGACAAACCAAGCAATGAAAACAAAGCAGCAGCTTGGGGAACCGCTAACGATCAGGAGAATACAGGAAACAACAATGACGGTTGGGGAAAGAAGTCAAGTGATGATGTTAAAACGAGTGGAGAAGCTGATAATGCATGGGGAGGCAACACAAATGCAGGAACGTCGTCATCAAGTGGCTCGCCGTGGGGTTCCGGAGCCAAAAAATCCGGATGGTAATTAAAAAAAAGACCTGAAGTGACTTGTAAGTAGGTCTCATTATCTTCTCTATCTAAACTAAGTAAGCCCAAGTTTAGCTGAAACGCTACGAAGTGTCTTTCTATTTCTTAGTCTTTTGTGGGCTTTCTTTTGTTTATGTTAATGACCCTCATGATTTGAAAACTCTTAGGTTTGTTTATGGCCGCGACTAAAGGCTCATCAAGGACTGATTTTGTAGCTCTTTTGACTTATGTGACATATCGGAGCTTCATTTTCATCTCCTTTACTATGAATGCTTTTACTGGTTTCCACTACTTGTGATTATTTTGACGTATCACAGTTTAACACTTATACTCGGATGTTTTCAAATTGGAACAGCATTTTTTGTTCCTTAATTAAATAAAGAAGATAAAGGAAGAAGACAAGCTTCTTGAAGTTGACTTGGTACCAAACTCATGTAGTGTACTATGAAGTCTCATTTTAAATAGTAATCAGTAATCAAAAATAAAGAACTAAAATACAATGTAAAAAGATTCCTCCAACCAATCCACAAAGCTCCAAAATATTATATATATTTCTGCCATATATTTACAATTTTGCAAATTGGTGTGGTATATATATATATATTCGCTTTTTTTTTGTTTTTTTTTCATATTCTCTTCTTTTGTATTGTTACAAAAATAATGAAACCCCTTGAACCAATATCATCTCATGTGGTGTGGAAAATACCAAATCAAGATGATAATGAATAAAATCGACCACACTTGTTCCGCCCTCACATCTGCCGCCGCCGCACTAGTATTACTTCCGAATATCATTGAGAAAATACCACCATCGCTATCGCTGCCGCCACCGCCGGGTCCACCTTTACTGTAACCGCGTGTGATGGTCCCACCACCGCCAGTGATTCCGGGAAAACCTCCTCCTTGGCCATTTCTCCCACTGTACCACCAACAAACCATATCATCCACAATTATAATCATCATAATAATAATATCTTACTTATAACTACAATTCATCTGAATGTGTTGTGTCATTGGATACTAACAGTGACATGAGTCTTTTGATCAAAATGGACGAATCAACGTAAAAAGCTCAAAAGAAAGTAAAGATGAAAACAAGGTGCCCCATCACATGCATGTTTCACATTAAAGAAATTCTTCACATGCAAGAGTTTACGACTTTACGTTTAGATTCAATTCTAGTTTCCTATCAAATAAAAATGGAACTTTTTTTTTCCTTTACAAGATTTAAGTAAATAATTCTGAAATTCAAATTTCTACAAGTAAAAATATTTAGCTGCCTTTTTGGTATAATAACCAATCTAATTTCGATAAAGAAAAACGGTTAACTAATTTTTCGATGTAAAGAAAAACAATCGATCTAATTTCTTAAGTTAGCCTACTATCCAGCAAGCAAGTTCGAGATTTATCGGTTATGTTTATTATACACAATCGGTAAATCCCGAGAACTAAAGTAGTTTGACAAGGAATATCGAACTTCTGACAACAAGACGGCTAAGCGAATCCGCATCATTCTTACATACTTTACTTTCACAAAAGAGGGTCAAATGTAAATTTTTATCAATTTAAATATCAAAAAGAAACAAAGTAGGTTATGGAGATGCGTATATATATACATATTATGACTGTTTATTCCACATCCTGTAAGTAGATCGAATCTATATATTATATAGTCTTCCAAAAGTCCCCACTAGGTATTGTTTTTTTGCTGGAAAGCAGATGACTCAAGAATAGATCACGAAATACAATTCTATGAACACGTTTTGTGATATATATGTCTTATCACCTCCATTTATAAAATCAAATTTATCGGTCCATTAAACTAATGATCAAACCTAAATGGGAGTTGCCACTTCAAATGTGTGAAGAACTATTTCACAAAAAAATGAATATATCTTTCTTCTACTTAAAGTTCTTCTAGTATGTGGGGTTTAGATATACCCAAAAAAAAGATATATACCAAGTAGTTGCTAAACAATGAACCCCCAAACCTTAAACTTGCAAAGAACTTGCTAATAAGGACATGAATCTTTTTATTTTATAATCATAGTTTCGTTGTTGGTTTTTAAAGATATACCATATCGTCAAACAAAGACAAAACCATCTAACCCTAATTTGGTAAAGAAATGGTAATAAGGAAATGAATATTTCTAATAGGTAATTCATTTTTTTCATGTAGAAGAAGAAATACGACAAAGCATCAAGAAAAGCATATTAGATTAGGCATTATAGAAAGCCTTTTCGGTTTTTCATCTTTTAGAATTTTAGATCTCCGATCCATACGCTAAGCACGTGTGAGATTTTTTAAAAGGGGAAAAGATAATCTTTTCTTAACATGCAATTTAAAGAACAAAAAAAGGAACAGAGAGGCTTTATGCATGTTCATGTCATGTTAACGTCATGGTTTTCGTTGTTGCCATTTCGGAATTGTCGTGACACTTTGATGTGTAACTCAAACTGACAATAACTATTGATATCCAAAACATCGTATGACATGCCTATACATTCATGTTTCTATAATTCTGAATAAAGAAAAAGAAAATTGTTACCTCTGGAAACAAAATTTACTCTAAGAAAATCATAAATATATATTCAGTGTAGTGAAGAACCTATGATCCCTTTTTATCATAAATTACTCAAAGGGTGTAACTGAATTACAAGTTTTTGAAATGAAATTGTATGGAATTGTATGAAATGATTTATTCCTATAGATTCCAAATTTTTTTTACCATTTGAGTGGAATTTTCATTCCAATGATTCCTTTTGGAATGTATGGAAGAAAATGAAATGTAATTATAAAATATTCATGATTTAAATGGTTCATGAATAAATGGAATGAGTGGAATGAAATTCTATTTTTTTATTCCATAACTTCTTTTATTTCTCCAATTCCATTCATTCATGATATTTATAAAATTGATAACCAGTTACAGCCAAAATAGTACTTATTTTTATATTTTCTCACAAAATAAAAGGATTAGGTATCTATGTTCCTCAGATAATATTGATAATTTTAATAAAAATGTGGATGTTAATCAAAATAAATTCAATAAAGAATATGGGCAAAACAGTAATAAGAAAATGCTATTTTGAATATATACTAGAGTACGTTGACAAAAAAAAAGAGCAATACTAGAGTGGATAATATAATATACCTGGGATCGCCGAAAACGCCGGCATTGACCGTTAGCTGGTCAATGAATCCGGCCGCTTTTGCCTGAAGACTGGTGGCTCGAGCGAAAGCTGGACTGACTCCGTTACCTGACGGCACGAAAAACGCTCCGTTAACCATAACGTCTCCGTCCGTCCTCCAGTTCCATTTCGCCCAGTGTTTCTCGTTTGTGTCCACTCGCTTCGTCACCTGCGACGGGGTCAACGTTATGAAGTCAATATAAATGTAACCGGCAAATAAGACTCATGTCGGCGCGTGGGATCAGGCTATAATGGCCCACTATTACAGACATGTCCCCACCAATACATATCATAATATCCAGTTTTAAAGAGAACAAAGTCATCTTTCAAAATGTTTGGTGTATTTTTCTAGCAAAATCGATTATAGTGTAATACTCTTTTCGTTTCGATTTAATTATCGTTGTTAAGTGAAATTTTCGTTTCAAAATAAATATTTTATGATTTTAATACATAATTTGTTAAATTTATATGTTATTCTATTTTTATATTGATTGAAATGTGATTAAGTTTATAGAAAATAATATATTTTTATTTTGAAAATATACAAAATTAAATGTTTTCTTAATATGTATGTAAAAATCTAAAACAACAACTAAAAATGAAATGGATGTAGTATATATATTATGGCATAATTAGGTGGATTAATAAAATATTTACCTCTTTAAACTTGAGGAAAATATTTAAATTATTTCTTCAAAATGCTTGTATTTTTCTTGTAAGATCTTGGTTAATTACATTTTGTTAGCATGAATAGATAGAATAATATGATAGTTACCTCTTTAGCATTAGGATTAATAGGTGCGGTGTAACGATTACCCTGACTATTAATCGTAGGATTAGCACTTCCACCAATTGCATACATCTCCCATGCAGTGAAATCATTGTTCACCACATGAATGTAACCATGTCTACACCGTGGCATCCTCTGCACAAGCCCCTCTCCAAAATGGTTAAACGCAATCGTCACTTGCATCCCCGTGTCCGCCGTATACCTTTTCAATACAATACCACAATTCCTTTGGGCTAAATTGATAAATCCAAAACTTGTATGCTTTAATTCAAAAGAATATTAAATCAAGGGGCTTTTAACGGGAAGTTATTATTTACCGGTCGTCGTGACCTAAGAGCATAACTTCGTCGTGGTGATGAAAATAGTTATTAGAGACTGTAACGGCCGTTGACGCAAGTATGACGTCGATGAGTCCATCAGAACAGTATCCGAGAGAACAGTGATCAATCCAAATGTGATGAGAAGCAGAGACTGAGATTCCATCTCCATCGGAGACTCCTCTGAACCCAACATGCGACGGCGAAGAAGCAACCAGAGTGTTTCCCGACGGTTTACAGTGGTGAATGTGGACATTGTGGATGATGACGTGGCTCACCTGCTGGATCGTCAGGCATCCATGGCCGGTGATTTGGACGTTCGTGCCACGTCCGTCGATGGTCTTGTAGCTTCCGACGATGAGCTCGTGTCGGAGTTTGATCCCCATGTCGCCGGAGAAGATGATCCAGAGAGGCTCCGGTTGGATCACGGCGTGACGAAGAGTTCCGGGGATAGGGTTCGCCGCGTCGTTGTCGGAGGAGTCGGTTACGAGGTAAAAGCGACCGCCTTTGCCGCCGAGCGTGCCTTGTCCGAATCCGATTGAGCAGTCGGCGAGGCGTTGGCGATTTTCAGACCAGTTTGGATCGCAGCGCCAGCAGTCGTCGATTGGATTGCCGGTGATGCAGGAAGGTATTGGAGCTGACGCCGTCGTGTCGTCGTTGCCTTGTTGGTAAGTGAGGAGGTTTCTTCTGTAGAGAGAATCGTTGAGCTTCCTGTATTCAAAACAGAGTACACAATGCTCTGTATTATCAAAACGCCATTGGTTGAAAAACAGAGTATTTTTTTACTGATAAAGTCTCAAAATTTATTTTAAAGATTTCAACTTTTTTTTTCTTTTTCAAATCATAAGTTGGAATACTTGAGAATGAGAAAGACCCAGAAGATAAAAATCCAAGAAAAGTAAGAGAAGAGTTTAGATTATACCTTTGAACACTAAGAACAACATCTTCAGGGAATGGGTGTTGGTGTGGTAGAGAAAGATTGAAGGAAGATGTTGAGGCTGATGATGCTAATGAAGAAGATGCTCTTCCATAGTCAGATATAGAAACTAAGAGGCAGAACCAGATTACCCAAATGCATGTTGGGTTTTGAAGAATATGGACCCTCTTATGATCCACCATTATAACCTCTAGGCCACTCTTTCTCCTCTATTATCTTTCTGAAAAAGACCAGCCTGTTTCTTAAATATGGTACTTATAGGGAATTGTGCAGGTTGGGTTTTATATAATAATCAAGAGTCAAAAGAATTTATTTGTGTTTCCTCCCTATCAATCTCTATCTAATCTCTCCATAGTTTGTTTCTAGTAGAAGAAAAGAAGTTTAGAGAGGGAGGGAGATAGATAGTGTGTGAAGGGGCAGACAGAGAATCCTTAAAGGTCTTCAAAACTATTTCTCTCTCCTTCTTCCAACCTGATTCTACTCTCAGTTAGCTTGCATTACCCAATCATCTACACATCCCTCTCCCTGAAACAATCTTTTTTGTGGATTTTAATGTCATTAAACTCGGGTCAAGTTACGTGAATATAAGGATATACAACATGGAAAAGGAATCTTTACCTCCACTGCAAGATATATATATATATAACAATCTGTTTAAGGTTGTGGTTCGATGTGAACACACAAGAAGAGCAAAAAGACTTCTAAAGATTTGTCTAAACTCCACGAACAGTTGTCAGTCCGTTAAGACTGTCTTTGTGGGAATTATCTTTTGGGAAGGAGATTTACTTAAATTTCCATAAATAGTTTTTTTTTTTTTTGCAATCTCCCATAATGGAAAGTTACATATTTGAAAAATACTCTATGCTTCTTGCTCAAGAAACTTAAGATTATTTAGGTTCTTTTGTTGTTTAGATTTATTTATGTGATGCAAACATTTACTTTTTTACTTGTCTGGTTATATTAGCTGGTTTATGATCCAAAGGAATTCCAGATTGGCTGAAAGCTTTGAGGATTTGATTAATGTAGGTTTATTTAAGCAAAACATTGAAAACTATAACATTTTTATCGTATTCGTCATGCAACTATAGCCCTTATTATGTCCCCTCATATCATCAGGGGGATCATATCCTGAATAATATATAATTCCACCTTACTTATGACTCTTGTTTTTAAGGAAAATGAAAACAAATTATCCGTGAATAATCTTGGATCCGTATATAACATTTCACCCAACGAAAATAATCCTGAATCTGTTTAGCTAGTAATTAATCTTTTTTAAAGTTTAGCTAGTAATCTATTTGCTAATATTAATCGACAAAAGGTAGCGCTCCTAGCAACTTGTATGTGTTCAGTTGTTTATTGCAACTGGAATATATTTTTTATGTAATCAATTAAAGGAACAAAATGTTGAAATTGTGAATAAAATAGTGGTAGAATAAGACATAACTACAAAAAAGAAATGATGTACAAATAATTCAATAAAATCGGCTATATAAAAGATCAGTGGATAGAAATATTATATAATTCCAGTTTTCGTTTGGTGAGATTCTAGGCCAACTTGGCATTGTTTGATAATCAGTACGGTTTAAGCGAACTATGTATATAAACTTTGAATAAATATAACGTTTTGAAAATACAAGTACATGCATGAGCATGGCTGTAGTCTGTATAGATCGGTAAACTAAAAGTGAATTATGATTCTTTTTGTTAAAGATTATAGTTGTGTTAGGAGACATTTCTGATACAAATGGGGGTGAGTCTACTTTGGATTTGAGCTTAAGAGAACAATTAGGGCCAGGCCCGTCTCATACTTTATAGGGGGCCATGTGCAAAGTCTATTTTTGAACAACAACTAAAAGAAGTTTTGAAAAAAGGACCCTATTTTTTTTTAAAAAAGGCCCTAAATATTAACTTAAATTTTGAAGGGCCCTGATTAGGGTGAACACCTCTTCCCACTATGGATTGAAACTATGATCTCCAAGCACACTTCTCTCTCAAACTATTATTCACTTGCAAAATATGTACTGCAAAAAAAACTCTCTTTGGGCTCTTCTATTTAGAGTGACCTATTTAAGAATCTATTTGTTGCTAATTTGTTTAAAAAAAATTCAAACTATGATTTATGTATATCATTTTTTTTGTAAAAATACTGATAAAAATTTAATGCGACTCTTAAGCTGTGAATTATATCTTCGTTAGTATAAATAAAACAAAATCGAAGAGATAAAACAAAATAAAAGAGATAAAACAAAATAAAAGAGATAAAACTTAAAATTGAAAAAAAAATAAAGAGGGAAAAAGTAGAATAAATTTAATTACTTCATTTTTTTGGGTTAAAGATAGTAAGTTACGAGGCAGGCAGAGCCTTAGTATTTTAAAATTTTCAAGTAACTGAAGTTTTGAAACTTTTAATGAAAATTTAAGAACAGCTCAAAATATAGTAGAGTGATGACAAAGAATAATGCTTTATCCAATTCGAATCATTACATATACCAAAACGACAACTAGTATGGCGTTTCAGTAAGATTCGAATAGTAATTTGACGGTTTTATCCTCAAAACCTGCCTGGTGTAAAAAATAATCCCAAGTCCCAAACACTCCCCTCACTCACTTCGTCTTCCCTCCTCGATTCAAATTTCCAAAATCCGATCCAGTCTTACTTTAGGGTTTCTCATCCCGCCTCCACCATGAACTCCGTTACGGTTCTAGACGAAGATAATTATGCTTCTGAAGGTTCGAACTCTGTCTTAACTTCTTCGCATTTTCGATTTCTCTTTGTAATTCATCTGGAGTTGACTCCTCGCATCTCGCGTGACTTTTTCGTATTTTGCCCCTATTTCGATCAAATTCGAAGACTTTTGGGTACATACTTTGCTATTGAATATATCTATTCTTGTTCTCATCTGATTCGTTGCTCGCGACGTATGCCTCTTTTTTTTTATTGAAATTTTAGGGCTTTGATTCTGTTATTAGCTTTGACTTTAGTGTTAGGGGTTTTGCTAACACAGTGGTGACATTTATGCAGAGGTTCGTATTCGTAAGGAATCTTTGATGAGCAGTGCACAGAGGAGAAAACTGGCGGATATTAGCAATTTGGAGGGTCAAGCGAAACAAATTAACAGAGAAGAGACGCAGCAGCAGCAAGATATGCTCTTTTCTTCTAAAGAATATGCTGAGAAGCTTCAAAAGGCATTGGCTTTTCACTTTGATTTTTTGTTGCGTTTGTGGTGGCAGACTGTTATTTTGCTGATTCTCGGTTGTTTTATTGATTTTATAGGAAAACATGACATTGATGAAAGCTCTAGCACACAGAAAGTAACTATCTTTATCTTTAGAATGTGTTGGTTTGTGAGTTTGATGAGCTTTGTTTTTGGTGGTGAATGTTTTTTTTTTTGTTTTTGTTGCTGCAGTAAACTTATTGAGCTAAGCGGTGTTGAGTTTCAGAAACTGAGGATTAACTTACGGAATGTGCAGGAAAAGAATTTGCAGCTTGCACAGGCAAACAGTCATATGTTAGCGGTGTGTTCCCCATTTTTCTATGGTTCAATTTTGAGATGATTGTGAGATTATATGAAACACTATGATTAAAGTAGGGCTACATTGTCTTTTTTCCTGGCAGGAATTGAATACAAATAGAGACAGAGTATGCTTTTCTGGAATTGAATTTGCTCAGAACGAGGCTTTCTTATTTCATTATATTGCAACTTCCTTGATCAACTGACATTGTGGGTACGTTTTCAGCTTAAGCTACTTCAGCATGAACTTGGCTGCAAGAATGTATTACTCGAAACCAAGAAAATGCAGACTGAGGCAAGTTACTTCCTTGTTCTGTATATTTCCACTGACTATAGCTACCTGGAAAAATGTTATGAACTTGAGAATTTGTCACCTAATTTCTTCCAGGAGCAAGAACTTCCATCTACAGATAACGCTTCCATAGATAAGGTGCGTACTTTCATTTTCCCTGGTGACATTTCAGGTGCAAGGAAATTATTGCTCATGAACAAGAAATAATTTCATTTAGTACTGCAATTGTTTTTCACAATATTTGTCGACTTCAAGGTTCCATCAAACGTTTCTAATGGGCATTGCGAACCTTTTCAGGCGCATGACATGAATCACAAAGATACCAAGAGAAAGCGAACGTCAAGGATAAAACGTAAACTGTTTATCATATCTTCATTGTTGATTTTAGCTATATTTTTGCATACTTACCCTATATCGTTTCATTTTCAGCCTCAGAAAGCTCCGTTGTTAAGCCAATACATGTTAAAGAGAACGCTAATAGTAAAAGGTCCATATCTGCTTCATGTATTCTGTGGAAGCTTTTGGCAATTAAGTAAACCTTTATTGGTATTGTTTGGTTGTAGGAGAGTTTCTGGAGTCATAGATACTACTGTTATCCCCGAAGTAACCTGTCAGACTGAAGATGACGCTGAAAAAGGGGTTCTCTTTCAAGGAACAAACCGAATTGCTGACAATATTGTCAACAAGAAGTTTGTTCTTGATGCAGCTAACCCGGTGAAAGACAGTTTGCATAGCAAGAGGTTCCTATATTCACTCCGTCAGTTTCATTTATTTTAATATCAGCTTCTCGTCCAAAACAATGGGAAGACAAGAATATCTTATTTGTGATTCGATTCCTTTATCTGGTTGTTTTGTCATAGGCAATGTGCACGAAGGAAATCTACCAGGTTTGATGTTCAAGAAACTGAACAAACGGAAGCAGTGCTTGAGAAGGATGATGCCAAAGACACTAAAACTAAGAAACTGCAAGGTTTGTTATCTAGTGTGTTTTTTGTCCTCTTCCCATTTTCATTACCTATATCGTTGCAAACTCTGAATGGGCAATAGCGTATTGCACTGACATTGTCTCCGTTTGGAGCAGGATTTGTTTGAAAAGACGGTCTGCTCGGTTAAGGCCCGAAGAAGCTGAACCATGTAAAAGCTTCCATGAGAGAGACGAAGTCAGGGAGACGATCAAGACGAGAAGGTTTGTAACAGAACCTCCTACTAACTAGTAGCATCCTTCGTAGATGGCACTAAAAATAATGCACTAGAGGCCACTAATATCTTGTATAAATGGGCAGAGTCTCTTCAAGACAACAGTCGGCAACGTTTGATTTCCAAAAACCGGAAGTGACTGAGACCTTGAGTGCTGATGATACAAAGTTTGTTGAAACATACCGTTTTCTTTTTGTTTTTTTCTATCCCGTTGATTGATGGCATTGAAAACAAAGTTAGCTAAAACCACTTGCGCTTTCTCTCCTGGATATTTTTCAGAAGCGTAGTAAGCGATGGATCAAGATCTGAAGCTGTGGAACCATCTGAAAGCAGACATGACACAAAAGATGCAAACGGGACACGCAGGTTTGTTATTGCATTGAGACTTGCTGCATTTCCACTGATGAGCTTAGAGTCTCAATGATGTAATGTGAGTGTTTATCTTTGTGGTGTACTCGTCAGGGTCGCAACGAGAAGACAATCAGCAAAGGGAAAATCTCAAACAGCTACAGACACCGATGGAGCCATCAAAGATATAGTGATAGACCGGTCTACACACATCAACACAGTCCAAGAGTGTGATCTTTTACCATCGACGGTTTCTCAGGAGGACCATGAAAAGGAATCAATGAACAAGCCTAAAGCTGAGGAAGCCGGAGGAATGATGAGAAGAACATCAATGAGAAGAACATCGAGACATGCAGCAGAGAAAGTCCAATCATACAAAGAAGTCTCACTTAGAGTGAAGTTGCGGCGAGACTGCTGAATCTCCTCTTGGCCCTCTTGTGCTCTTATTATGAAAACGATTGTTGTTCAGAAGCTTACTTCATGCTTTTGTATATCCAAGTCAAAGGTTATCTTTGACTTCCTCTTCTACTTAAAACGATTGTGTACAAGTGACTAAATCTGGTACTGTTTTTTTGTTTCTTGTTTCTCCCACATTAAAAGACAACGCTTTGGTTCGATGACAATCTCTTGTCTAATTAAATTATGATTTACATATTAACGTACTTTTATATTCATTTCTGCCTGTTAATACAAGAGTGATTTCCTGACAAAAAAATGAATGAATTTAAAAGTTGGCTTCCTCTTGTTATAATATTACTTTCATAACAATAGTTAAATATTCTTATGTTTAAACTATTTATTTGTATTGTATATGTATTTAAGCAGCGGTTACATTATTATTTTCTCCTGTTTTTGTAAGAGTTATTCAAAATATATAGCTAAGCTGTTCTTTTAAGAAATATTACTATATAATTTTGTAGTATCACATATTTTAAAATCTTTTTTACTTTTTATAATAAAGCTAATAGTCTTACTTAAGGAAAAAAAATGTTTTATTATGTTTTGTATGATTAAGATTTTTGTTTGATAATGTATTCATTTAAGGTTAGGTCATACCAGCCCACCACACTAGTCTTGATCAACAAACACGACCGTAAGAACTCTTATGTTCATCCAAAAAGTTAAGATTGTTGGTTCATCTGAAGAGAAACTGTCGTATTTTTTTTTCAATTGGCCTTGCAGAAGAAGAGAATGGATAAACAAAAACAGTTTGAACGTCGCTTAAAGATAATAAATTTTGTGGATCTCAGCTTATTGATATCTTCTGTGTTACTCATCTATGTTTAGGGTTTGGGAAAATTTCAAGAACTTTTGTGTTTGATCAGAATTGTTTAACATATAATGGTTACTTGGAACAATATACTATTAGGTTTATGGCATTTAATCATCAAGTGCTTGCTTGTTTATATGCAGAGTCAACTTGGGGTTTAATAACCAACTATTGGTTTGCGGTTTCTTCAACATTGGTTGCTCGTGTAGAAATAGTGCAAAATGTCCTTTCACACATAAGATTCCCAAAAACTCAAATGCTCATTGTACTATTAGGTAAGCTATTTTCAAACACTTATATGATGTTATGTTTCCGCTTTGTTTTAACATGAATTTTCTTCTTATTTTCGCAGTTTAGACAATCCATATCCAACAACCATAGAGTTACTGGCTAAAACTATGTACATGAGCTCTTTGGATCCACCAAGGGATCAAACCATTTAAACCATCTACATTCATCTACTCAACTCCTTATGAAGAGATTGAGTCTATTGTGTACTTCGGCATGAGAGGTGTTAGATGTGCTTTTTTGACTTACACAAGCCGACAAGCTGTAGAGAAGGCCATGGTAGAGCACTCCTCATGGGTTGATGTCAACGGTCAGAAGAAGCTGAAACAACTATGAGGAGCACATCGTATTTTTAAAGATGATGAACAAGTTGGAGGATCTAATTAGGGTCAACATGATGAAGAACATGAGGTGTTCCTCATCCAAAAGCACCCAATGTGACATCTATGTTCATTTCTCTCCCTATGGGGAGAATACGTGAAACATAAAGATTGATCCTTAACTTAGTTCTTAGTTTCTAGGGGTTTCTGTTGCCCATATTTACTGGATTTTGTTTTGGATTTAGTAAAACATATTAATCTCTGTTAATTTTTGTTTTTTTTTTAAATTTCTTTTAGTATATGATCCTTAGACATATGATTGAACACAACAACATCACAATTCTAAAACTTTCTTAATTACAATTCAGGAAACTGAAACCACAAACCATGTAAACACTTTTCTTTAGCTGTGACAATCTGATATGATTAGATAATATCTAATAGCCATCTAAAACAATGCATCATACATGTCATTAATTTCTTTTGTAAACGGGTATCTTCAAGAACCGGAAGTGACTGAGACTTTAAGTGCTAATATGCAAGGTTTGTTGAAATTAACATACCGTTTTCGGTTTTCTCAGTCCCATTGATTGATGGCATAGACAAAACTAAGTTAGCTAAAACCACTAGCGTTTGTTAGTGACATTGAGACTTCCTGCATTTCCACTGATGAGCTTAGAATCTCAATGATATAATGTGAGTGTTATCTTTGTGGAGACTCTTATGAGCCACCATTATAACCTCCACTCTTTCTCCTCCCTTATCTTTCTTAAATATGGTACTTATGGGGAATTGTGCAGGTTGGGTTTTATATAATAATCAATGGTCAAAAGAATTTATTTGGAAAATACTCTATGCTTATTGCTCCAGAAACTTAAGATTTCTTTAGGTTATTTTGTTGCGCATAGTCATTTAGATTTATATTTGTGATGCAAACCTTCATTTTTTTACTTGTCTGGTTAGATTAGCTGGTTTATGATCCAAAAGAATTCCAGATTGGCTGAAAGCTTTGAGGATTTGATTAATAGGTTTAACTTAAGCAAAACATTAAAAACTATAACATTTTTATCGTATTCGTCATACAACTACGGCGTACGATTCTTGTAGGATGCTCGAGATGATGGGATATACCACGCAGAAAATGGCGACAAGCTGCTGTTTAAAGATCATAGGGACTATTAATCATCAAAAATATCTGTTTTTCTACATGATGTCAGTAGTTTTTCAATTATAAATCATATGATAACTTGATGCTTTATGTATTTGGATCTAGCTATATTTAAGAAAATATGCTAACGTAAGCATAACACGTAAAAATAGACGCAAAGCCATACATAAGAATAAAACATTAATGATTATGAAAACAAGTTTAAAACGTTGTGGCTTTTGAAGCCCTAAAGGAAGATGGGACAGAGGAGACGCGTGGTCGGCACAGCCACCAGAGAGTTCGCCTTAGGGACGGTGAGACCAGGCCCTTCAACGGTGTCCACGTCACCGATTTTCACGCCGTCAGGTAATCTCCACGTGAAGCAGTGTAGAAGATGAGCCACTGCAAGCTCAAAAGCGTACAACCCGAGTTGCATACCCGGGCACGATCTCCGACCTGACCCGAACGGAATGAATTCAAAATTGTTCCCTTTGAGATCCGGAGCACCCGGGTCCAAAAACCTACTCGGGTTGAATATATCCGGGTTGGACCAAGAATCCGGGTCACGCCCAAGAGCGTAGGTGTTGACCATCACACGTGATCCCTTGGGAATGGAGTAACCCGAGACCTCCGCGTCCTCCACCGTCTCGTGGAGGAGGAGAGGGAACGGCGGGTGGAGCCGGAGGGTCTCCTTGAGTACACATTTTAGGAAAGTGAGCTTGTCAAGGTGCGTGTCTTCCACGCTCCACCGCTCAAGCCCGACCACAGTCGCTAGCTCGTCCTGGACCCGTTTCATGTTCTCGGGGCTCCGCAGTAGCTCCGTTAAGACCCACTCGATTGCTAACGCCACCGTCTCGGTTCCTCCAAACATCACATCCTATATTTTAATTTAGTTATTGTTTTTCTTTTTAAGATACTATCTCCGTTTAATTGTTATTGAGTAAAATTTTCGTTTTAAAATAAATATCGTTTTATGATTTCAATGCAAAATTTATTAAAAATATATATATATATATATATATATATATATTATTCTATTTTTATTAGTTAAAATATAATTAAATTTATTAATAAAATCTTTTTATTTTAAAAATATGTAAAAATTTGTGTATAAAACTCTATAACTATAACTAAAATGAAACCGGTAGTATATCTCTTCCGACAGATATGTGGCATGTTTGTTTTAGTTTACCATGATGATGCCCTTTATGTTATCGAGGTTGATTCTGGTCTCCGAGTCGTTGACTTTGACTTCTTCTTTGTAAAACGCAAGTAACTGGTCAACCATATCGGTCTCCTCGTCAACAACGTTGTCTTCTGTCTTCTTCTTGTATAAGTGATCATTAATGATTGATTCAATGAAACAGTCTAGAGACTTTCGAGCTTTCTCGACCCGCTTGTTTATCCCTTGCGGGTCGATCCAGCTGAGCCATGACGGGAGGTAATCCGCTACATTAAACTCACCAAAGAGCTTAGAGAACTCTTGTATGATCTCAAGGAACTCATCTAGTCTCCCTTCGTCAGAAGTGGACGACGAGGAGCCGAACGCTGCTCGGAACGTTATGTCTCTTGTCAAGGAGAATGCGACTTTGCATACGTTTAGTGGTTTCCCGACACTGGCCGCTACTAAACGGACCGCTTTGTGGACCTCTTCGTCGACAGAGGCCCACGACTCGGCCCGTTTACGGCTAAAGAGCATCATGACGTAGAGTTTCCTCATCCTACGCCAGAACGGGCCATAATTGCAAAATGCTAGGTCGGATTGCCCGTAAGTCAAGTAACGGATTGCTATTGTGGTGGGACGGTTTGAGAAACGGTGGTCTTGAACTTGGAGGACTTGACGTGCGACTTGAGGAGAAGAAACTACAAAAAGATGGGAAAATCCGAGGCGGAGGTGAAGTAATCCGCCGTATGTGCGGCTGAGCTTGGCTAGGCCACGGTGGTTGAATTGGCTCATCATGAGTATATTGCCAATGATGGGTAAGCCTTTGGGACCAGGAGGGTATGGTTTCCGCAGCCTTAACCGCCGTGAAAGGAGGTTACCGAAAATAAAAAGAGTAAGAGGGACGAGAAGGATGAGAGTCATTAGAGTATACATTATGATACAATCCTACAAGTTAATTAGTGTCTATGGGTCTATTTATGTATGTTTATAATTTTTTGTGTGATTGAGAATCCACTCAACCATAAATTTGTATTGTGTACATTTTTGTTTGAAAGCTATCTTTTTTTTTTTTTTTTGAAAACTATCTAATAATTACTCGCCCGTGCAAATAACAATCAAGAAAACACAATGATAAGAGTGATTTATGAAAATCTAATGCACAGTTTTTTTTTTGTGTGTGGCTTGGACGACTTGTTAATTTGCAATATCATCTCACTATAAGTAGAAGACAGAAAAAACACAAGAGATCTTTAGAACCGAGTAGCAGTGGACTGAACCTTGATTTTAAGTTAAGCTGTGGAAGCTTTTGCTCAAGCGAGATCTCATCTCCTCTAAGTATAGCCTGTAACTCTGTTACCATATTAACAGAGTTGTGTTCAATGCTTTATGAAGAAGATGTTCAAAATCACCTATAATACTATATATTAAATTTTTACTATTATGGTTTTGTTTCTTTGTTAAAATTAATGTATATAAAAAGTTTTGATATATTTTTATTGGTATGTTAATTATATTTTCATAAAAATTTTATAGTAAAATTTTAAGATATTTATTTTGAGCTCTTAAAAGGTTAGATACATAACGATATTTGCAAAGTTTATATTATTAAATGTTGCATTTTTCTTTAGCATTCTGATGGTACGCCTCGCCCGCAGTCTACGACGTCTTACCTATATCGTGTTTCTCGTTATCCATTTAAAGTATTTTGTGGACAACAACGTCAACAAAAAATGACAAACAAAACCAACCAATAATTGAACCAAATTATAATATGGACGTATGTTTCTTTTTGTTTTTTCTTTGTGTAATATACTTCGATCTATGATCGATATTCTTTTGCGCTTGTTGGATTAATCTTCGCTTGGCGTTTTCTTGTTGTATTTCAATTTCCTCACCCGCAGTTCATTTTATATCTTGTTTATGGATCTTTTTCTCTTTGGTTATGTGTTTACTCTTTCTTAAAATAATTACTCTTTACTCATTTTGATGGAACTTAGAATTGGTTAAATAGTAAAGTATCCTTGAAAGAGAGGAAGATGTGATTTAGTTTTCTTTTTGTTGAGTTAAAGGAAATTTAGTAGAATCAGCATTTTTATGTTGGTCTGATAAAAAAATTCTTTTGATTCAATTGATTTTTCCATGTTATTATCATCTGTAGTTTGATATAGATTTTTATTTCAAGCGTTGGTTTTATCGAAAGGTAGGAACTAAAGGAGCACAAAGCTATGTATTTAAGGACTTGGTGAGAAAGATAGTGGTAGATGCACATAGGTTAAGGAATGAGAAAGATTTCGGCTAGAGCTTCTCGCAATGGTGCAAACTGCATAGAATTCAATTTGCATGTGTCATTAGATCTAGATGTTCGGATCCGTTCGGATTCGACTCAAGTATTAGAATTTTTGGATATTTCAATATAAAAATTTAGAATCTATTCGAGTATTTTTACATGGTACTTTTAGTCCAGGTCATTATTCAAGTTTTTTTTAATTAAAAATTTATAATTAACTGATTTTAATTTTTAATAGGTGCAACGATTAATAAATTTGAAAATAAAATTTGAAAATAAAATATTAATTTGGTTGTTATTTAAAAAGTTTGAATGTAATTTTTGTTAGTGCATAAAATAAGAAACTTGACATGTATTTTAAGAGAATAACAAATCAATTTATCCGCAACTATACATAGATTATATGATTTTGAACCATGTATAATATTAATATTAATATTTTGAATAACATGAAAGAAGTAAATTAAAAAATATAGAATTAAGTTCATATCGTTAAAAATATAGAATTAAGTTCATATCGTTAAAGAAAAAAGAATTAAGTACATATCCATTCATGTTCTCCTAAATCAATACCATTAAGATATTTTGTTATTTTAGTTCTAATTTCGGTTTGGATCTTTGGTTCAAATTTTTGGGTTAAGTGCAGATTCACTTATTGGATAAACTGCCGAGCTCTAGTTTATTTTTGCCACGTAGTTGATCTGTGTTTAGTTTGTTTGAATGTGTCCTTGGTAGAGATAAAGTTGAACTCCTTCTTTGCCTATTTAGGCTTTAAAAATCAGAAGTCGACAAAAAATAATAATAATATGGACGTATTACCAATAATAGTGAATGCACTTGGACCCATATACGGTAGGTCAATATTTGTCATGTCGTGGAATGGCTCGTGAAAAACGAGGGTGCTTTTGTTTGATAAATAATGCATACAATTATAATAATCAACTAAATGGGCTGAGACTTGTAGGTTAGGTTATACCAGCCCACTACACTAGTCCAACGGATCAACAAACAGGCCCGAAGGTTGTAGAATCTTTTTCTTTTAAGGTAAAGAAAAATACACAAATATTACAAGAAGGTATACTGATTCAATGAGAAGAAAAGAACAATAACTGTAATCAATCAATTAAAATAAAAATAAATTGCTATTATGTACTGTACAACAAATTCATGTAACTGCTAGCTGAATCTGTAAGTTCTGAGAGAGAGAGAGAAACAAAGGCCTTTCTGAGCTTTGTTGTATGGGCCTTTATCGGGCCTCTCTGAGTTTCTACTGGAAGTCGAGCCTGAGTTTCTTGGTCGGCATGGGGCTCATCACCTCTTCGTCTCCGTTGACCGTCGAGAGTTCCGGTATCGGTGGGATGTTGAGGTCAAACCCACGGTTGTGTTGGTGATGGCTGCCGCTGCTGACGTGGCTTGTGGACCCCACACCCTCGGAACTGCTGCTCGCGCCGCCGCCGTTCTTGCCTTCGTAGTGGCACCGTTTGTGTCCGCCGAGAGCTTGACCTGTTGCGAAAGACTTGTTACAGATCGAGCAAACGTGTGGTTTCACACTTCCTCCTCCGCCACCGCCGTGACTCAGGGTGGTTATCGCGGACGACGTGGATTTCTCATCTCCTCCGCTGGAATGAGTCAGCGATGAGTTTTTCCGGTGACTGGCTTTGTGCCCGCCAAGAGCCTGGTAAGAAGAAAACTCCTTGTCGC
>CAJHQP010001749.1:0-104169 GCA_905132765.1 Moricandia arvensis
TCTCTCTACAATCTCTCTCTCTCTCTTCATTCTGTCCAGAAATGTGTTCTTGAGTTCATCTCTCTTGTTCTTCACTCATTCTTAACCAAAATCGACCATTCTCTTCTATTCTCATCATACTTTCATAATTCTAACAGCCACCAGATACAATTAGTCTCCAGCAGATTCCAAAGCAATACACTCAAGGTAATTATCTAGACTCTAAGAAACGCATGAAACCTGATTTGCTTGCCATTGGTACAGGTCAAAAAAGATTAAGTGCTACGCTATTCCAAAAGAAAGATTATCAGAGAGATGACTCCTTGGCTAAGTTGGAACTGCAACAAAGGAACCTTGAGAACTGTCTAGCCGCCAGTTTTGATATAGGTGTAGTCTGAGGGTCATATCTCAACAACCAGAAGGAATTAAGGAGAAATCTTAACTGCAATAGAAACTTAACTCATCAGGGCATCACGTCAAATTGGAATCATTTCCAAATCTTCTCAGGTGAAATAGTTATGGCTTCTACATCTCAGGTGATCTTGTCTGTACTTTATTTGATTTTTCTGAGTTTAGAACATCTCAAACCTATCTATGGCGACCAGTTGAGAATGCTAAGATAACTGATCATGTTTTCAAGAGTTTATTCATCAATGATTACACAGATATGATGCACTTGTTTTTTGTCAAAAGAGCCATGTGCAGCTTATGAAGCTTGGAAGCATACAAATAGAAACAACAAGTGTGAGGAAGACCAGAGGTTCAAACCACCTGATTTGGACCAGGATAAGCACCAAGACGTCTCTTACTACATCATAATCAAAGAAGCACCTCCAGATGCAGCACATAATCCAAAACTGAGCAAAACCCAATTTGGCCTAAGACTCTTACTCTTTGATAGGTTTTCGTATATTGACTTGCCTTGTGTCAGTGTATCAGGTATAAGGAATGCTTCAGGAGAAAGTAGAATCAAATGGATCATGATTACACAAAGAATCAGCAACAATGCCTACTGCCTAGATTTGCAAGGTAAGAATTTAAGCAATGAATTTGTTGTTACTGATTTAGTTTCTTTTCTTGCAGATGAACCAGATTTGAGGACAAATCCTTTTCAAGAGGGAGGGAAGATGTGATCATGGACCAGCTTACCAATGAAGAAAATGTGATCATGGATCAGCTTGTAGATGAAGATGCCTTATCCATTCCTGAAGGTCCCAACACTTGTCCAGATCAAAGAAACTCAATGAAACTGATGGAGGATTACTCAAGATGTCATGGAAACAAAAACAATGTCTTGGACAAAGCTTGATGATCCGAGTTACCTTGATCACCATTCAAGCTGATTAGTACTTAGGAAAAGTACTTGTGTGTGCTCTTTTCCTTGCTCTCGGTTTTGTCCCAAAGAGGTTTTATGGAGGAAGGTTTTTAACGAGGCTGCAAGCTGCTTTACATATCACCTAAGTCCTAATCACCGTCCAAGATTGAAGACATCTCAATCTTATGTTATATTTTAGACTAAGTTTTTATGTTATGTTTTCTTTCCACATAACTTAGTCTTTGTTTTATTTCCAAGGGGAGCGTGTGCTTTTATTCCCTTTCTAGTTCCGAGAGCTTGTGCATGTACAAGTCTCTCCCTTTATATATATCTGGTCGAAATCAATAAGAAAGCATCCATCTTTTAATCAAAAACCTAGTTTTCTCTCTTCTCTCTTGCCTTTGGCGAGTTGAAGGTTTCTGGTGTGTAATATCCAGACTTAAGGGCTTCTTATTTGGTGTGTCATATCCAGATCACTAGCCTAGGAGTATCAAGAGATCATCCATCCCTCTTGTGTCACCATTCGATCCACATGTCTTGAGAAACTTGAGTCTTTTTGATTTGTTTCTGCAAGGATTATCCCATCTGTTCCAGAGCATCATCCTAGGATCTCATCAACTTCTAGAGAAAGAGAGCCGTCAAGAGAGAAATAAGACTTAATAATATTCGATTGCTTGAGTACAATAGGGTTTGTGGAAACCCTTAAATAAAAGAAACCAGAGAACAAACTCTCTAGGGTTTCGAAAACATAAAATGGAAAACTATAGTTTAAAATATAACATAAGCTAAAGATAAATGAACTTCTGCTAGTCTTGGGCCGAGATAGGGCCTAGGTGATTTGTAAGACAAGTCGTGGCCTCGATAAAAACCTTCCCTTGGAAAACCTCGTGGGACAAAACCAAAAGCAAGGAAAAGAGAACACACCAAATGTCTTTCCTAAACACTAACTCAGCCTGATGTAGAGATAGCTTGAATGGTGATCAAGATATCTCAGATAAAATCTTGTCCAAGACTTTCTTCTTTTTGTGGATGTGAAGTGACTAATCTTACAACAGTCTCCTTAAGTTTCTTGGCTCTGGAACGGGTCATGGGACCTTCTGGAATGGTCAAAGCATCATCACCAGGCTGTGGGTGCATTGTGGCATCATGTGGCTCATCTAAGCTCTCTTTGCTCTCTTTAGTAATCTGGTCCATGATCACATCACCACCTTGGTCATGAGGGGGAAACACTGAAGACCAGGAAGGTGAAAGCACTGACAGCAGTGGAGAGTTTAATTCAGGTCAAGAGGAGTTTGATTCTCCAGAGGAAGATAGAGGTTCCGGGTCTCATGATCAAGGTGGTGATACTCAAGAAGGTCAGAGAAGTACTGAGCATCAAGAACAGGTGATGAGGACATAGAACTAGACATCAACATCCCCACCCTAAGACAAGCACCAAGAACAAGATCAGGAACCAAGGGGGTGATTGCAAGCTTCTGTGAAGCCATTGAAGGATTGTTTGCCAAGGCTAATAGCAACCCCAACTTAGATGACATCACAAACCTTCTAGACAAGCTCTCCATTTCCAGATCAGAGGTTATAAAGACTCAACCTTATATTATACAGGAGGTCCAAAAGATAATGCTATCCTATGGTCTATCATTCCTCATAAGGAGATGGTTTCCTTATTCACCATCTCCCCACTTAAGTGAAACGGTGAGTATCAAGGGGAAGAGGCAACGATGAGCCCCTAGGATGCTCTTTGGTTGATTGGGAGGATAGATCCTTGCAAGAACGAATCAGAGACTCAAGTTCTTCAAGGTTTGTGAATTGAATGGTGACACAAGAGGGATGGATGATCTCTTGATACTCCTAGGCGACTGATCTGGATATGACACACCAAATAGGAAGCCCTTAACTCTGGATATTACACACCAGAAACTTTCAACTCGTTAAAGACAAGAGAGAAGAGAGAAAACTAGGTTTTTGATAAAAGATTGCGTGACTACAATAGGGTTAGGGAAAACCCTTAAATAAAAGAAACCAGAGAACATACTCTCTAGGGTTTCGAAAACATTAAAATGGAAACTATAGTTTAGAACATAACATAAGCTTAAAATAAAAGGACTTCTGCTAGTCTTGGGCCGAGATAGGGCCTAAGTGATTTGTAAGACAAGTCGTGGCCTCGTTAAAAACCTTCCTCCGGAAAACCTCGTGGGACAAAACAAAAAGCAAGGAAAAGAGCTCACACCAAATGTCTTGCCTAGACACTAACTCAGCTTGATGTAGAGATAGCTTGAATGGTGATCAAGATATCTCGGATCAAACCTTGTCCAAGACTTTCTTCTTGTTGTGGATGTGAAGTGAGTAATCCTACAACAGTCTCCTTAAGTTTCTTGACTCTGGAACGAGTCATGGGACCTTCTGGAATGGTCAGAGCATCATCACCAGGCTGCTGGTGCATTGTGGCATCATGGTTCTCGTCTAAGATCTCTTTGCCCTCTTTGGTAATCTGGTCCATGATCACATCATATTCCTTGGTGCTTTCCATGATCACATCAGGCAAGCTTCTAAATGACATCACTCCACATTTCTGCTCTTCTCCTAATACCAACGACTACCTTAACCAATTCAAATCCACCAGAAAGGTAAGTAAGGTAAGCATATTTCATTAGTTTTATTACTTGATTTCCTTGCAGGTTTGGGGTCTTTTATTTATTTCATTTTTGAATAAACAAGGCATTGTTTAGCCTTTTGCTTTCATTAGGTCATAAGATTGAGTCATTGTATTAAATTTGCTTCAAAGACCCCTAGAAGGGAATAGCTGCATTGGCGAGTATATAAGCCCCTATAAGCAGCCTTGTATTCTTTAACCTATTATGAAATATATGAGTCAGTTTGCCCCAAGCAACTAAACCCTAAGTCTTTCCGTGTGTGTGAGAAGCAGCATTGAGAGCAGTCTAGTCTTATCAAGCTTATTCCATAGAGCTTGTGGCGACTTTCGATCCATCTGATTGAGTTCTTCAATCTATTCACTCCATCTCCATCTCCAGTCCTTGTTGAGTTGTTTATACGAACAAGCAGCTTGGATCCATCCTCCATCTACACGCCATCATCTATCCAGTGAGAGAGCAAGTTGGTTATACGACCATTTGTTGTTTCCCATCCTCCACTAATCCATTCTAAAAGCAAGCAATCCGGTTACCATCTCATTCCATTCGATCCGCAAGATCTCCCTCCATTCTCACCTCCCATCCATCCATCACAGCTTGATACTTGCCCTCTACCCGTCCAGTCTGAAAAGGGTGCTTTCCGTGACCATATCATTTTGGTATCAGAGCCGAAAGGCTCCTATTCAGGTGAACTCTTTCCTTTTCATTTAAATCGTTTCACTTTGTTAAGAAAAACCATAAAATTTTTGTGTTTTGCTTGTGTTTTGGATTTCTGCCATTGATAGTTGCTTGATTTCTTAGTTTAGAAAAACGAAAAACAAAAGAAAGAAGACGAGTGGTTAAGTGTTTTGATTCGATTACCTTGCAGAAAAATCAAAAAAGTGTTTAGAGTTAATACTTGCATATTTAGTTTTCCTTTTGCATCATAAGCATATTTCGGTTTCCTTACTTGTTCTCTACTCGAAAATTTAAAAAATAAGTCTAGATTCACTTGTTACCTCAGTTAATTCCCTCTTTTACCTTAGTTCAATTTCGCATTTCACTTTTCATACTTAAAAAAAAGCATATCATATACATTCATAATTTTTGGTGGTCAAACTTTCCTTATTTGGAACATAGTCTAAATTCTTGCTGCACTCTATTTCTCATATCACTGTGATATAAGGTCGGTCCATTTCATTCATAACCACACTAGTTTACTCATTCTTGCATATTGTTACCTGTTTAATTTCCATTTCCCATATTTTCACTTGTTCTTGAAAGTTCTTGCAGGAATAAGCAATGGGAGATAGCACTTCATCCACTGATGCTGCGGCCATAGCCCAACTCTTAGCTACCATGCAATCCATCAGTGAAAGGATGGCTCGGCTAGAGCAGAACCAACAAGCTCAGGCCAATAACCCAAACAACCACCCGGCAAGAGACCAACAAAGGCGACAAGAAAACCCACCAGAAGAAGATGGGACTGATAGTGATATGCCTAGTCTGGAAGAAGAAGAGCAATACCCTCCACCTAGGAGGAATGCCAGAGATAGAGGAAGGAACCGGGGCAGAAACTATGATCAAGAAGAAGAGCATCCATGGCAGGGAGGCAAATACTTGAAGCTCACGCCACCAACATTTGCTGGAAAGGTTAATCCTAATGCTTACATTGATTGGGAAACAAGGATGGAATACATCTTTGATTACTATAACTACACGGAGGCAAGGAAGATCTCTCTAGCTGTTGCTCAACTCACTGACACTGCTTTTTCATGGTGGGATAGGGAGACTTCAGAAAAGAGAAGGCTTAGACGTGGTCCTATTACCCTTTGGGATGACATGAGAGCCTTACTGAGGAAGAGATATGTGCCAAGTTACTACTACAGAGACTTGCAAAAGAGGTTCAGGAAGCTCACTCAAGGGAAAAAGTCAGTAGAAGAATATTATGAGGAGTTTGATGCACTCAGGAACCGTCTGGAGGTACAAGACTATGAGGAGACCTTGATAACACAATTCTTAGATGGGTTACAAGACCAGATTACAAGAAAGGTGGAAAGGCAAAACTATGAGCACTTCCATGACTTGTTGCACTATGCTATTCAAGCCGAGCAACATATCAAGAAGAAGACCATAGCCACCAGTAGAGGCAAGAGTACTTGGACACCACCAGTACAAAAGAACAATGACAAAGGCAAGTCCATTGAAGTGGAGAGCTGGTTCGAGAAGAATCCAGCACCAGAGGTTTCCAAGGGCAACAAGACTGATCAAGGAAAGGGTGCTGCACCTAGGAACCGTGACATTACTTGCTACAAATGTCAAGGGAAGGGACAATATGCTCGAGACTGTCCCAACCAGAGAGTAATGATCCTCAGGGAAGATGGAGGATATGAGACTCAAGAAGAGGCTGAAGAAGAAACGGCTGGTACTGAGGAAGAGATCACTGACTATCCAGATGAGGGAGAGATACTTGTGACCAGGAGAGCCCTAAGTGCTATGTTTGAGCGAGAAACCATTCAAAGGGAAAACATTTTCCACACTAGATGCACCATAGACTCTAAGGTATGCAGTCTGATCATTGATGGTGGCTCGTGTACTAATGTTTCTCGCAAGTACTTGGTTGACAAGTTAGGTCTCAAGAAGACCAAGCATCCAAAGCCATACCGGCTCAAGTGGTTGAATGATGAGACTGAGTTGAAGATTGGTGAACAAGTGGTGATTCCATTCAGCATAGGAAGATATGCTGATCAGGTGACTTGTGATGTTGTTCCTATGCAAGCTGGACATCTCCTGCTGGGGATACCTTGGCAGTTTGACAAGGAGACAATCCACAATGGCCGCACCAACTTCTACAGCTTCACTCACAACAACCGCAAGCACAACCTTGCTCCTTTGACACCACAGCAAGTCCTAGACATGCAAAAAGAGATGGACAAAGGTAACAAGGCAAGTAAGACTGATGCGCCCCTAGTATGCTCTTTGGTTGATGGGGAGGATAGATCCTTGCAAGAACGAATCAGGGACTCAAGTTCTTCAAGGTTTGTGGATTGAATGGTGACAAAAGAGGGATGAGAAGACTCTTGATACTCCTAGATGATTAGCTCGGATATGACACACCAAGTAAAAACCCTTGAAGCTCCGGATACAACACACCAGAGAGACACTCGACACACTTTCTAGAGAGAGAGCCGTCAAGAGAGAAAAGAACTCAATGATTATTAGATTTCTTGAGTACAATAGGGTTAGGGAAAACCCTTAAATAAAAGAAACTAGAGAACATGCTCTCTAGGGTTTCGAAAATAATTAAAATGGAAACTATAGTTTAAACATAACATAAGCTTAAAATGTAAATACTTTTGCTAGTCTTGGGCCGAGATAGAGCCTAAGTGATTTGTAAGACAAGTCGTGGCCTCGTTAAAAACCTTCCTCCGGAAAACCTCGTGGGACAAAACAAAAAGCAAGGAAAAGAGCTCACACCAAATGTCTTGCCTAGACACTAACTCAGCTTGATGTAGAGATGGCTTGAATGGTGTTCAAGACATCTCGGATCAAACCTTTTCCAAGACTTTCTTCTTGTTGTGGATGTGAAGTGAGTAATCCTACAACAGTCTCCTTAAGTTTCTTGACTCTGGAACGAGTCATGGGACCTTCTGGAATGGTTAGAGCATCATCACCAGGCTGCTGGTGCATTGTGGCATCATGTGACTCAACTAAGCTCTCCTTGTTCTCCTTATTGATCCGGTCCATGATCACATCATTCCCTCCCTCTTGAAAAGGATTTGTCCTCAAATATGGTTCATCAATAGAAAAAGGAGCCAAGTCAGTGACATTGAAGCTATTTGATACATCATACTTACCTTGGAGATCAAGTTTATAGGCATTGTCATTATTCTTGTGGATGATCTCGAAGGGTCCATCAACCCTTGGAATCAGCTTGGACTTCCTCTCGTTGGGAAACCTATCCTTCCTCAGGTGAAGCCAAACTTGGTCACGACTTCAAAGACCCTCACACGCCTTCCCTTGTTGGATTGCTTCTCATAGAGCTTGGTTTTCTGCTCAATGTTTTGTCTAGCCTTCTCATAGATTTGTTGGACCATCTTAGATTTCTTCTTACCGTCCAAACTAACCCTTTCACACTCAGGTAAAGGCATTAGATCCAAAGGAGAGGTGGGATTGAACCCATAAACAATTTCAAATGGAGAATACTTAGAAGCAGAATGCATGGCATGATTGTATGCAAATTCATAATGTGGTAAGTAGTCTTCCCAAGTTTTCAAGTTCTTTCTGATGAATGCATGCAGGAGTGTTCCTAAAGTTCTATTAACTACCTCAGTTTGTCCATCAGTTTGTGGATGACATGTAGTAGAAAACAACAGCTTAGTGCCTAACTTAGACCAAAGAGTCTTCCAAAAGTAACTAAGAAACTTAGTGTCTCTATCAGAAACTATAGTCCTAGGCATGCCATGTAAACGAACAACCTCTTTAAAGAACGAGTTAGCAATATGAAATGCATCATCAGTCTTATGACATTCTATGAAATGTGCCATCTTAGAGAACCTATCAACAACAACAAAGATGGAGTCCTTTCCAGTTCTAGTCCTAGGCAATCCAACAATAAAGTCCATGGAAATGTCATTCCAAGGATGGTGTGGAATTGGTAAAGGAGTATACAAACCCTGGGATTGGACTTGGGACTTAGCATGCTTGTAAGTAGCACACCTCCCACAGATTCTCTCCACATGTGTCTTCATGTGCGGCCAATAGAAGTGATCCTGCAAAACTTTAAGGTTCTTGGCAATCCCAAAGTGTCCATTAGACTGCCCCCATGGGATTCCCTAACAAAGAGATCTCGCAGAGAACAATTAGGCACACACAATCTATTATCATAAAACCAAGAACCCTTCTTGTCTAAAGTAGTGTCCTGCAGCAAACTTCTCACAAGATCCATAAGCTTCCTTGAAATCAAGGTCAGTTTCATACATATCTTTAATCTGCTCAAACCCAAGTAACTTAGCATCTAGAGTGGTCAAGAGAACATACCTCCGAGATAGTGCATCAGCAACTATGTTCTCCTTACCTTGTTTATACTTGATCACGTATGGGAAGGTCTCAATGAACTCAACCCATCTTGCGTGTCTCTTACTAAGCTTACTCTGCCCTTTTAGATACTTTAGGGACTCATGATCAGTGTGGACGACAAACTCCTTGGGCCACAAGTAATGCTGCCATGTTTGAAAGGCCCTCACCAAGGCATAGAGTTCCTTGTCATAGGTTGCATAGTTGAGAGTGGCTCCTCCAAGCTTCTCACTAAAGTAGGCAATGGGTTTCCTATCCTGCATCAACACGGCACCAATTCCAATTCCTGAGGCATCACATTCTATTTGAAAAGTTTTTGTAAAGTCAGGAAGCATAAGAAGAGGTGATTGAGTAAGCTTCTCTTTTAGGCATTGGAAAGCCTTCTCTTGTGCTTCTCCCCACTTGAATCCGACATCCTTCTTTATCACTTCAGTTAAGGGAGCTGCAATGGTGCTAAAGTCTCTCACAAAATGCCTATAGAACCCAGCAAGCCCATGGAAACTCCTCACTTCTCCTACTGTGGTTGGACTCGGCCAGTCCTTGATGGCTTTGATCTTCTCCTCGTCCACCTTAACTCCATCTGGACTCACAACAAAGCCTAGGAAAACCAAGTTATCCGTGCAAAAAGTGCACTTCTTCAAGTTGGCAAAGAGTTTCCCATTTCTCAAAACATTTAGGACAGACCTAAGATGTTCTATATGCTCTTCTAAAGTCTTGCTATAGACTAAGATGTCATCAAAGTAAACAACAACAGAAATGCCTATGAATGATCTAAGAACATGATTCATTAACCTCATGAATGTACTAGGTGCATTTGTCAATCCAAATGGCATAACTAACCACTCATATAATCCATGCTTAGTCTTAAATGCAATTTTCCATTCATCTCCTTCTTTCATCCTAATCTGATGATAACCACTTTTCAAATCTATCTTAGAGAAGATGCAAGAACCATATAATTCATCAAGCATATCATCTAATCTAGGTATAGGGGTAGGGATACTTCACTGTAATGTTGTTGATTGATCTACAATCAACACACTTACGCCAAGAACCATCCTTCTTAGGCACTAGGAGCACTGGTACAGCACATGGGCTCAAACTCTCTCGGATATAGCCCTTCTCCATGAGTTTCTCTACTTTTCTTTGCAATTCCTTGGTCTCAATCGGGTTGGTTCTGTATGCTGGTCGGTTTGGAAGTGTAGATCCTGGAACAAAGTCTATCTGGTGCTCAATCCCACGCAAAGGAGGTAAACCAATGGGATTGTCCTCTAGAAATACATCTTGAAACTCCTGCAAAAGAGAAACCATTTCACTCGGATACACCGGTGTAGAATCTGTTAAGTTCAAAAGAGTTTCTTTAAACACAAGTAAGATAGCTGATTGTTTAGAGTAGAGAGTTCTTTTGATATCACCCATGCTTGCATAGAATTTTGGCTGCTTAGTTCCAGCCAGTTTGAGATCAATCTCCTTCTTCTTTTGGAGTTGAATCTGATCATGTTGAACTTCCTTAGGTGTCAAGGGAACCAGGACAGTGTGAGAATAGATAGATTTAAGTTTGAGGGAGTTGTAGGAACAAAGTATGGTCGATTTAGATGAAGAAGAATGTAAGAAACCAGAGAGAATGGAGGAGAATACTATGGAGAGTATGAGAGTGTTCTTGAGAGAATAAGAGATTCAAAGGATTTTCGTGAGAGAGAGAGAGTAAACAGAGAATAAAGTGACTTAGAACAGAGAATAATGAAGAAAAGAGGACTCCTCTCCCTTGAATCAATCAGTTACATGATCTGCCTTTAAATAGGCAGTTTGCATACATTAAATTAATCTAAATCTATGAGGAAATAAACAAATACTTTTGTTGTGTTTCTGATGAAGACAGGCAGGATACAGCCAAGGAGAATCTCGACCAGAGGGAGTGAGAGTGACTTGAGGGAGAGATGGGCACGGTTTGGTTGAGTGAAAGTGACAGCCGGCTCATCCTCTTATGCACATGTGACTTTTATTCTAATTAATTCCCAACTTGCCTAAGCTGTCTCCAACGGTCTGATCTCTCTTTTAAACTTCAAATATGCCTCATAATACTCAGCTTGACGAGTTCCCCATCTGCCTTGACTTCCAAGACACTCTAGGTTAGGATTTGATACTTGCGCGCCAAGACTGTACGGACAGATTCAAACTTGTTCTGGATGCTTTATCTTTGATGCTTGGTCTCTTCACCAGCATTATTTATCTTCATTCTAACACTCCCCCTCAAGCTTGACCATAGGAGATCCTTGGGAAATCTTGGAACTGAGAGTACTTACCTCATTAAAAACCTAAGTGTGGAAAACCTCATGGGATAAAACCAACACTTAGGGGAAAAGAGTGCAAGCATCTCAGCCTAGGGATTGGCCAGTGGGTTTATGAGACTTATGATCAAGTTTAGGGACTCATAAACCCTGGATCATGGCCTTTCGCTGATTGCAAGCGGGCACCCTTGCTTCACATTCAGATTAAGTGTCACTTGCTACATACTAAAATCAGCCTTCAGCTTCTTGTTATGATCAGAGCTTGTCTCCCCCTTTCTTCTGGCTTCTTGCCTCCATTTAGGGATTGAGTCGAGGCCTGCCTTTGCTCATGAGCTCAGTAGGTATTTTGAAATCACCATTCTAGCCTCTTCTTGAAGCTTTATCAACCAGGTACAAGCACACATGCTATGGGCTGATTCATAGCTTCCCAACTGAAGGTAACTGTTGTAACTCCATATAGAAGCTGATCCATAGCTTCCCAACCAGAAGGTAACTGTTCTAACTCCCAAGCCTTGGGCTGATTCATAGCATTCCAATCAGCTTGCCTCTCCACTGATCTTCTTGCCAAGTAGTCTATGATGGCCATCTGTTCTAACACCAAGTTGCTGCTGCCCTTGCTGATGTTTCTTTGATCCGGCTGATGATAAATCTTGCAAGGGTGAATTCCACCACTTGCATACTCTCACTTCTGATCTGAGGTGAGGAAATGGAAGACTTGGACCTTCAGGAATGCTCATCATTACCCCTCCTCAAGCTTGATCCAGAGAGAATAAGTGAAGGACCAAGCTTGGAAGTGAGCAACATTGAGTTTTGAAACCAGGAGCGCATCACCCCTACAGCTGCGCTTAAGTCAACCGGTTCCTCCCATAATATCTTCTCCACTGCCTCTTGTAAGTGTTTTGAACCAGGAGCTCAACACCCAAACAGGCTGCGCTTAATTCAACCAGTTCTCTACACACAAGTGATCTTTCCATGGTCAGGAATATACAGACTCTGTAGGCTCTGAACTCATGGGCAAAGTCTTCTTCTTTGTCTTGATTTGATGATGGACAGAGACAACACTTGTGTACCTGAAACATCTCAAACTCCAACAATAATCAGACCACACACACTAGGATCAGACCTTGGTAACTTACCAATCCTGATCCCAATGCTTTAAGAAAATGCAATGGACAGAATCTAAACAACTCATTCAGTTCAAATCCATTCAACCAATTTACTAAATGCTCAGGTATGATAACTCATCAGTTACAAGGCATCTAGGCTCATTTTATCACACATATGACAGTAGCAGAATGCAATGACAATTTATGACAGTAGCATAGACTAGACAACTCATCTAATCAAGCTACACAACTATGAATGCAACACATGACCAGGAAACTCTCCTAGGCCTCTAGCAATGCAACAAGACACACAGCAGGCTCTAAGAAACTCGACTAGACCATACAGCACACAAACAAATGAGATAAGACGAGAACAAGACAAAACAATGCTAGAAATCTTCTAGAACAGTACACAGGCATCAAGCAACAATTTTAAGCAATTGCTATATGAATGCACAAGATTCAATTCAAGACAGCATGAGATAAAAAACAACTAAATGCACATCACACAAGCTAATGGTTACTGGTTTAATCAAAACCATAGGGACTAGTAGCTTAAACCAACTTCTAAATGGATACCAGTCCACTATGATGGACTAACCAGACAATTAACACAAGACAACAATGAAATGGATTGAACCAGATGCTATATAATCATGCTAGCAAGCTTACTTACTCCTAGAACAATGCATACACAATGTTTAAGTATCATGGGACAGAAACTAGGTTCAACAACTCTAGTAACATTGAACTGTCCCTAAGATACTAAAAACACACTCAACACAACCAAAAACAATTTAAGACAATTAAGAAAGCTCTTATTAGAGTTAAGGAAGTTAACTTACAACCAAGGAACCTGAGCTAGTTCCTTGAACCTCCATGGCTGTGAATCACTTGAATTTGAAGGGCTTGTGGTGTGGATTGACTGTCCAACACCTATTCTTCTTGATTCTCTCCTTCTGGTCAAGGAGAAAATTCAAACCCCTCCTGTCCTCTTGCTGGTCGTGGGTTTTGTTGGTCAGAAACAGAGCTTCAGCATGGCTGGCCAGAGAATGATTAGAATAGCTTAGCTTTAATGCTTCTTTAGTGACCTTTCTCCAAGAATGGTTTATTCCATGGATTATCTTCAGCATTTTGGACCACATGTGGTGGTTTGGCTTCTTCTTTGGACTCCTTGAAGCTACTGAAGTCGCCATTTCCTTTGAGCTCTCCATCTTAGAGAGTTTGGACCAGTGGACAATAGAATGTACCAACTGGTTTTGCAAGAAACAGAACTTGAAACTGAACCTTTGATGAAGCTTGCTGGACTGAGCTGAAGCTTTCATGAGTTACAGAGACTTGTATACTGTCCTATCTTGAGTTCTGGCTAGATTCTTCCCTCTTGGAAGACCCTTGGACCAGTGGATAAAGAGATGTAGCAGAAACTGTTTTGGAGACAATTTTGAGAAGATGATGATTTGCGGAAGCTAAGAAGGTTTCAGGAGCTTGGAAGCTCTGATACCATGTGAGAATAGATAGATTTAAGTTTGAGGGAGTTGTAGGAACAAAGTATGGTCGATTTAGATGAAGAAGAATGTAAGAAACCAGAGAAAATGGAGGAGAATACTATGGAGAGTATGAGAGTGTTCTTGAGAGAATAAGAGATTCAAAGGATTTTCGTGAGAGAGAGAGAGTAAACAGAGAATAAAGTGACTTAGAACAGAGAATAATGAAGAAAAGAGGACTCCTCTCCCTTGAATCAATCAGTTACATGATCTGCCTTTAAATAGGCAGTTTGCATACATTAAATTAATCTAAATCTATGAGGAAATAAACAAATACTTTTGTTGTGTTTCTGATGAAGACAGGCAGGATACAGCCAAGGAGAATCTCGACCAGAGGGAGTGAGAGTGACTTGAGGGAGAGATGGGCACGGTTTGGTTGAGTGAAAGTGACAGCCGGCTCATCCTCTTATGCACATGTGACTTTTATTCTAATTAATTCCCAACTTGCCTAAGCTGTCTCCAACGGTCTGATCTCTCTTTTAAACTTCAAATATGCCTCATAATACTCAGCTTGACGAGTTCCCCATCTGCCTTGACTTCCAAGACACTCTAGGTTAGGATTTGATACTTGCGCGACAAGACTGTACGGACAGATTCAAACTTGTTCTGGATGCTTTATCTTTGATGCTTGGTCTCTTCACCAGCATTATTTATCTTCATTCTAACAGACAGTCTTGCGACCCTTGAAGTCAAAGGAGTGCTTGTTGGTGAAACCATCATGGATAACTCGGCGATCAGATTGCCAAGGTCTCCCAAGAAGTATGTGACCAGCTTCCATAGGTAACACATCACACAAGACTTCATCCTCATATCTCCCTATGGCTAAAGGAATGAGAACTTGATTTGAAACCTTCATGGTGCCCTCTTCATTCAACCATTGTAGCCGGAAAGGTTTTGGGTGCTTCTGAACCTTCAAACCCAACTTCTTGACCATTGTCTCACTAGCAGCATTCAAACAACTGCGTCCATCAACTATGAGGCTGCATACTTTCCCTTGGACCAAGCACCGGGTATAGAATAGGTTCTCACGTTGCTCTAGCTCCTCAGTCTTGGTTTGCAAGCTAAGAAGCCTTCTTGCTACTAAAAGCTTCCCCTGGACTGGTCCTTCTTCATGCTCTTCTTTGTAAGTTTTGTTAAGAACAGAGTGAAGAACACAAGAGAAAAGAGAGAGTTTGATTCGAGAATTGGAGGAGAGAGAGAGAGAGAGAAGTGTTTATTAGAGAGAATAGAGAAGGAGTTCTTTTCCTTAAAAAAATAATGGTCTGGAGTACAACATATATAGACACAGGGAGACAGAAGAGAAAATAATAAACAAATGTCCACTTGCTTCTGCTCCCCAACGATTAGAATTTGAATTTCGAATCTAAACACTGTGATGTAGTTGATGCATGTAGTCGAGTCATGTAGTCAACTTTATGATGTAGTTGAGGCATGTAGTCGTGGCATGTAGTTAACTATATCACAGAACTATGTAACCTGTGATGTAGTTGAGGCATATAGTTGACTATATCACAGGACTATATAACCCAATGTTCTTCTCTTCTCTTGATGTCTCCATCTTTTATTCATGTCTTCATGTCAATATTCTTCAGTCTCTTCTTGGTCAGACTCTGTGTTGTCATCTTCTGAGGCATACTCACCATCTTCCAGTAGGATCATGATTCTCTTGTTGGTACATTCATTGGCATAATGACCTCGTCCTTGGCACTTAAAACACTTGACATCACGAGCTCTGGAACTAGAAGCCTCAGCCTTGCCCTTGCCATTGTCAAGAGCACTGCTAGGTTTGGTTTATTCTCTCGGATAGGACTTGTTGTCCTTCTGAAATGGCTTAGACTCCTTAGGATAAGGTGACTTCTCTTCCTTGGTGTTGTGTAACTGGTTCGATCCATAGTTGGCTCGTGAATGTCCCTTCCTCTTAAGATGTTGCTCCACAAGAATAGCCTTATGTAACATCTCTTCTAACTCCACATAATGTTGCATCTCAACATTGTCTTGTATCTCTCGGTTTAGACCACACAGGAACCTTGACATTGTTGCTTCTCTATCCTCGGATATGCTAGCCCTTAGCATGAGCAACTCCATCTCCTGGTAATACTCCTCCACTGATCTTGAACCTTGAGTAAGCTTCCTGAGCCTGTGGTGCAAGTCTCTATGGTAATGACACAGAACAAACCTCTTGCGCATGATAGACTTCATCTCTGTCCAAGTCTCAACTGGTTCCTCTCCATTCCTTCTACGGTTAGTGATGTACTGATCCCACCAACTTAAAGCATAGTCATAGAACTTAGTAGCAGCTATCTGAATCTTCTTGTGGTTTGTGTACTGCTTACACTGAAAGACCAACTCAATCTTCTTCTCCCACTCAAGGTAGGCATGCGGATCAGCTTTACCATGGAAAGGGGGTATTTTGATCTTCAAACTAACAAATTCATCTCTCCGGTTTGTCCTTCCTTCTTGTCCACGCCTATGTCTTCTTTGACTTTGTATTGAGGAAGAACTGATGTGCTCATAGTAGTTATCAGTTTCCTCAGAACCAGCATGCTCTTGTCGAGTTGCATTAGGTCTTTCTTCTCTCCTAGTCTCTCGGCTATGACCTTGTCCAGTGGCTCTCCATACTTCTTCTCTGAACTCTCTGCGGAGCTCATTAAGATTGTTCCTCATCATCTCGGTCATGGTTTGTTGAAATGAGAACACCAGGAAGAGCTGAACCAAGTGGCAGGAGGAGAAGCTCTTCATGTGGTGTAATGTAGGAGCTTGAGTGAGACAAGCTAATATTTATACTCCAAAGAGAACAAGGAGGAGCACATAAGTGAAGGTGTGGAATGGAGAGCGCCTAGTATGAATGTGAAAGAGAGCTTTGGGGCAGCAAAGCTATCATCACTTTATGGAGCAGAGTGAGGACGAAAATGGAGACCTTCAGGGATCCATTTGAGTGTGGCAATCACTCATGCTCCAGAGAAAAAGAAGAATGAAGAAGGTGCATGAGAAGAGCAAACACACATCACTTTGTGGAGATTGGTGTGAGGAAAGATTTCAGTGTAGCTCAATAAGGTTGTCTACACAAGTTGCCCAACAAGAAGAGTCCAATAGCATGATGAACCAAGAAGAAGACCAGCCCACCTATCAAATTAAAGAAGAACCAGCAGCCCAATATGCTTGTGGAGATGTGAAGCCCAATCCTTTAAGAAGTGGAAGTCCATCAAGCATGAAGAGAGGCAATGAGAAGAACAAGCCCAGTACTGATCCATTAAGGAGAAGTAGCCAAGCACACAAGTTGGTGACAAGCAGGTGAAGAAAAGTCAACAATAGCTGCTTGCTCATTATACAGCAGCAAAGAAGTCAAAATTGGCTGCTAGATATTTCTGATGAAACAAGAGGTGGCCTTGGTTTCTTCAGCTGGTTTTAGCTCCTGGTTTTAGTGTCCTGGTGTAAAATGACGTGCAGTAGCTTTAGGATTAAGTATTCTACTTTGTATAAATATGTATGTTCTGTTATTAATGAAAACTAAGAAAGCCATTAAGCTTCTTCCCCCTTATGCTGATGTACTTCACCAGAAATGTTTGGGGTTACAAATCCTTAAATTTCAACATGGTATCAGAGCAGTGTTATGCCTGAACCAAATGCTTCCGTAAAATTAAAACAAAAACAGAGCAAGATCTCTGTTCAAACAATTTTCAAAATTCTGGTTACTGATGGAAGAGCTCAAGTTTTTGGGCCTTCTATACTCTGGTTGCTTATTTGCATACTCTCATTCTCTAAGGGCAGTGGCACGCCTAAGGAGAAACATGATGTTCAGTCTTCAAGGTTTTCAGAGAACTATTGGAGAGCTGATGTTGATGAGCTTCTGAAGATGCAGCTTTTGAAGACCAAGATGGTCCAGAAGACAAGGAGCTGGAGTTCAGTATCCTTTCAAGCAAGAGGCGCCTTCCCATAAATTAAGTAGGCATTTGAAGCTGTTGAAGACAGCCTTTGGAGGTCAGTTTTGAAGATGTTACAGAACTGGTGCAAACAAGAAGTTGTTCATTCTCTCACTGGTGACAACCTGCCTACACATCAGAAGTGTTTTCCTGGGTGTTGAGATAAGGGTGTCATAAGCTGAAGAGGTGAATCAATAAAAACATGTATGGTGTTCCTTTGTATCTCAAGTAGCTGTGGCTGTGGAGGTTATCCAATTGTGTTACCAACAGACCAGAAGCTACAAGAAGAAAAACGTGTGTGAAACTTCTCAGGAGGAGAAGTATGCTAATACATGGTGTTAAAAACTGGATCTCTTATTGGTGATGGAGATCTCTTTATCTATCTCAGGTGGAGATAGTTTGTTTATATACTCATGTGGTAATAAGAGCTGTTTTAGGCAGCCTTGTGTTTTGTGGATCACATCTCAAGCTCTCATGAAGCTGAAACAAAGGTGGAGTTCAATAGAGCTCCCATCAGAAGCGGTTCAAGCAAATGAAGAAGCAAGGTGAATCCAAGTTGTTAAAAACGTCAGTACATACACAAGCTATTCCAAGGAGGAAATGTAAGTGCTATTGGTGCTACTTCAACAAACAAAAACAAAAACAGAACCTCACACAAAAGAAGAAGATGTGTACACTCATGATTCCCATTTCAAGATTGGCTTTCATTCCATATCCAGACCAATCTTGAGGGGGGCTGTTAGAATGTGAATCGTGAAGACCAACCATGGAGACTAACCCAACTGGTGGAATCCAAATAAGCTTGTCATTGCACGCAGAGATCTACTGTAAGATGGCTGACCCAAGATGGCTGACCCAAACGAGGCAGACCAAAGAGGCAGACCAATGGTGACACAAGATGGCAGTATTATAATCACGCTGACCACAAGAGGCAAACCGGCAGCACCTCCAAAAGACAGCTTAGATGGAGAAAGCAAGAAGGGAAGATCAAAGTGGTGGTTGAAGTGATTCACAAGGAGAGGAAATCCAGAGATGTGCACAAGTGTTCTCATTGTGCAAGATAGGCTTCCATATTTATATCCAGCCTATCTTGAGGAGGAGTGTTGAAATGAGAACACCAGGAAGAGCTGAAACAAGTGGCAGGAGGAGAAGATCTTCATGTGGTGTAATGTAGGAGCTTGAGTGAGACAAGCTAATATCTATACTCCAAAGAGAACAAGGAGGAGCACATAAGTGAAGGTGTGGAATGGAGAGCGCCTAGTATGAATGTGAAAGAGAGCTTTGGGGCAGCAAAGCTATCATCACTTTATGGAGCAGAGTGAGGACGAAAATGGAGACCTTCAGGGATCCATTTGAGTGTGGCAATCACTCATGCTCCAGAGAAAAAGAAGAATGAAGAAGGTGCATGAGAAGAGCAAACACACATCACTTTGTGGAGATTGGTGTGAGGAAAGATTTCAGTGTAGCTCAATAAGGTTGTCTACACAAGTTGCCCAACAAGAAGAGTCCAATAGCATGATGAACCAAGAAGAAGACCAGCCCACCTATCAAATTAAAGAAGAACCAGCAGCCCAATATGCTTGTGGAGATGTGAAGCCCAATCCTTTAAGAAGTGGAAGTCCATCAAGCATGAAGAGAGGCAATGAGAAGAACAAGCCCAGTACTGATCCATTAAGGAGAAGTAGCCAAGCACACAAGCTGGTGACAAGAAGGTGAAGAAAAGTCAACAATAGCTGCTTGCTCATTATACAGCAGCAAAGAAGTCAAAATTGGCTGCTAGATATTTCTGATGAAACAAGAGGTGGCCTTGGTTTCTTCAGCTGGTTTTAGCTCCTGGTTTTAGTGTCCTGGTGTAAAATGACGTGCAGTAGCTTTAGGATTAAGTCTTCTACTTTGTATAAATATGTATGTTCTGTTATTAATGAAAACTAAGAAAGCCATTCAGCTTCTTCCCCCTTATGCTCATGTACTTCACCAGAAATGTTTGGGGTTACAAATCCTTAAATTTCAACATGGTATCAGAGCAGTGTTATGCCTGAACCAAATGCTTCCGTAAAATTAAAACAAAAACAGAGCAAGATCTCTGTTCAAACAATTTTCAAAATTCTGGTTACTGATGGAAGAGCTCAAGTTTTTGGGCCTTCTATACTCTGGTTGCTTATTTGCATACTCTCATTCTCTAAGGGCAGTGGCACGCCTAAGGAGAAACATGATGTTCAGTCTTCAAGGTTTTCAGAGAACTATTGGAGAGCTGATGTTGATGAGCTTCTGAAGATGCAGCTTTTGAAGACCAAGATGGTCCAGAAGACAAGGAGCTGGAGTTCAGTATCCTTTCAAGCAAGAGGCGCCTTCCCATAAATTAAGTAGGCATTTGAAGCTGTTGAAGACAGCCTTTGGAGGTCAGTTTTGAAGATTTTCCAGAACTGGTGCAAACAAGAAGTTGTTCATTCTCTCACTGGTGACAACCTGCCTACACATCAGAAGTGTTTTCCTGGGTGTTGAGATAAGGGTGTCATAAGCTGAAGAGGTGAATCAATAAAAACATGTATGGTGTTCCTTTGTATCTCAAGTAGCTGTGGCTGTGGAGGTTATCCAATTGTGTTACCAACAGACCAGAAGCTACAAGAAGAAAAACGTGTGTGAAACTTCTCAGGAGGAGAAGTATGCTAATACATGGTGTTAAAAACTGGATCTCTTATTGGTGATGGAGATCTCTTTATCTATCTCAGGTGGAGATAGTTTGTTTATATACTCATGTGGTAATAAGAGCTGTTTTAGGCAGCCTTGTGTTTTGTGGATCACATCTCAAGCTCTCATGAAGCTGAAACAAAGGTGGAGTTCAATAGAGCTCCCATCAGAAGCGGTTCAAGCAAATGAAGAAGCAAGGTGAATCCAAGTTGTTAAAAACGTCAGTACATACACAAGCTATTCCAAGGAGGAAATGTAAGTGCTATTGGTGCTACTTCAACAAACAAAAACAAAAACAGAACCTCACACAAAAGAAGAAGATGTGTACACTCATGATTCCCATTTCAAGATTGGCTTTCATTCCATATCCAGACCAATCTTGAGGGGGGCTGTTAGAATGTGAATCGTGAAGACCAACCATGGAGACTAACCCAACTGGTGGAATCCAAATAAGCTTGTCATTGCACGCAGAGCTCTACTGTAAGATGGCTGACCCAAGATGGCTGACCCAAACGAGGCAGACCAAAGAGGCAGACCAATGGTGACCCAAGATGGCAGTATTATAATCACGCTGACCACAAGAGGCAAACCGGCAGCACCTCCAAAAGACAGCTTAGATGGAGAAAGCAAGAAGGGAAGATCAAAGTGGTGGTTGAAGTGATTCACAAGGAGAGGAAATCCAGAGATGTGCACAAGTGTTCTCATTGTGCAAGATAGGCTTCCATATTTATATCCAGCCTATCTTGAGGAGGAGTGTTGAAATGAGAACACCAGGAAGAGCTGAACCAAGTGGCAGGAGGAGAAGCTCTTCATGTGGTGTAATGTAGGAGCTTGAGTGAGACAAGCTAATATTTATACTCCAAAGAGAACAAGGAGGAGCACATAAGTGAAGGTGTGGAATGGAGAGCGCCTAGTATGAATGTGAAAGAGAGCTTTGGGGCAGCAAAGCTATCATCACTTTATGGAGCAGAGTGAGGACGAAAATGGAGACCTTCAGGGATCCATTTGAGTGTGGCAATCACTCATGCTCCAGAGAAAAAGAAGAATGAAGAAGGTGCATGAGAAGAGCAAACACACATCACTTTGTGGAGATTGGTGTGAGGAAAGATTTCAGTGTAGCTCAATAAGGTTGTCTACACAAGTTGCCCAACAAGAAGAGTCCAATAGCATGATGAACCAAGAAGAAGACCAGCCCACCTATCAAATTAAAGAAGAACCAGCAGCCCAATATGCTTGTGGAGATGTGAAGCCCAATCCTTTAAGAAGTGGAAGTCCATCAAGCATGAAGAGAGGCAATGAGAAGAACAAGCCCAGTACTGATCCATTAAGGAGAAGTAGCCAAGCACACAAGCTGGTGACAAGCAGGTGAAGAAAAGTCAACAATAGCTGCTTGCTCATTATACAGCAGCAAAGAAGTCAAAATTGGCTGCTAGATATTTCTGATGAAACAAGAGGTGGCCTTGGTTTCTTCAGCTGGTTTTAGCTCCTGGTTTTAGTGTCCTGGTGTAAAATGACGTGCAGTAGCTTTAGGATTAAGTCTTCTACTTTGTATAAATATGTATGTTCTGTTATTAATGAAAACTAAGAAAGCCATTAAGCTTCTTCCCCCTTATGCTGATGTACTTCACCAGAAATGTTTGGGGTTACAAATCCTTAAATTTCAATAGGTTGCTACCATAGATTGATTCAGTTGTGCAGTCATGGCTTACATGAGCAGCTTGTTCTTCCGGACAAGCTCAGCTTCTTCTTCAGACTCGGTCCCCATTGTTGCCTACACAAAGGAAAATAAGATAACCAGTAAAGAGTTTCTAGGTAAACAAGAGAAGCAAAAAGGAAAAAGATCAAAACAAAAGTTAAGCTTGCTCGGCAAGATAAAAAAAAAAGGATATGCGGCTAGGTCTAAAAATTTTAGGGCTTCCGCATATCAACCAAAAAGGAAAAACTCTTAAACTTTGTCTAAAACCCTATGATTTTCGAGCAGCCTAAACAACCTAGATCTTCTTCTTGTTCAAGTTGATAGAGGTTTATTGCGGATGAAACAGAAAAGTTAAGAGAGAAAAAAGACTTCCCTAACCCAAGTTGCTCTTATACCACTTGATGCACCCATAGGATGCTCTTTGGTTGATGGGGAGGATAGATCCTTGCAAGAATGAATCAGGGACTCAAGTTCTTCAAGGTTTGTGGATTGAATGGTGACAAAAGAGGGATGAGAAGACTCTTGATACTCCTAGATGATTAGCTCGGATATGACACACCAAGTAAAAACCCTTGAAGCTCCGGATACAACACACCAGAGAGACACTCGACACACTTTCTAGAGAGAGAGCCGTCAAGAGAGAAAAGAACTCAATGATTATTAGATTTCTTGAGTACAATAGGGTTAGGGAAAACCCTTAAATAAAAGAAACTAGAGAACATGCTCTCTAGGGTTTCGAAAATAATTAAAATGGAAACTATAATTTTAACATAACATAACCTTAAAATGTAAATACTTCTGATAGTCTTGGGAGGAGATAGAGCCTAAGTGATTTGTAAGACAAGTCGTGGCCTCGTTAAAAAACTTCCTCCGGAAAACCTCGTGGGACAAAACCAAAAGCAAGGAAAAGAGCACACACCAAATTTCTTGCCTAGACACTAACTCAGCTTGATGTAGAGATGGCTTGAATGGTGTTCAAGACATCTCGGATCAAACCTTTTCCAAGACTTTCTTCTTGTTGTGGATGTGAAGTGAGTAATCCTACAACAGTCTCCTTAAGTTTCTTGACTCTGGAACGAGTCATGGGACCTTCTGGAATGGTTAGAGCATCATCACCAGGCTGCTAGTGCATTGTGGCATCATGTGACTCAACTAAGCTCTCCTTGTTCTCCTTATTGATCCGGTCCATGATCACATCACCCTTTCTTCTTCACCATTCTCTGGTCTCATACTCTCTCATAATCTCTGGTTACTCAAACTCTCACAAACATTCTCATGATTCTCTCTTAAACTCTTCATAATCTCAGAAACTCTCACAAACATTCTCATGATTCCCTCTTAAAGTTAATTCTCTCCTTCTCCAGTTCTCTTATTCTGTTGTTTCTCTATCATCCATACTCTCTATTCTCTTGTTACCCACGAGCTCAGTCTCACTCACACTCTCAAACACTTTATTCTTTGTCTTGCATACAATCTGTCCAGCAGACTCATTCCCTCTGTTTCTCATTCTTTCTCTTGTTCACACTCAACCAGACTGTCACATTCACTCACACACCATTATATGTCTATTCTCACATGGTATCAGAGCTCCCAAGTTCCTGAAACTCACAAAGCTTTCGCAAATCAAGAACAAGCTCACTCTCATTGCTGTTTCAAACCATTGGAGAAATTTCTGTCTTGTTGGTTGTTCAGTCTCTTCAAGAGGAAGAAGACTGCAAGCATGGCGTGTCCAGAGGCTTCCCAAGGTCTATCATCCTTTCTCCTATTCAGCATGAAGATATCTCTTGGAGAAAGAAGGTTTTGGAGCTGTTTGGCAAGCAAAACTCCAAACCATGTCTGTACCAGCGATTTTCATGTTCTTTGCAAGATGGAGTCTCTCACTGTGTTCCAGAAGGTGGCCCCTGGTAATCAGGAAGAAAGGAGGGGTGTTAAGCATGAGAGATTCAAGGGGAAAGCACGAACAAAGAAATGGAGTTGGGTAGAGAACCCAAAATCCAAATCTGCCAAAGTTCAAGTGAACCATGTGCCTTGGAGGTTCAAGGAACCAGCTCAGGTTCCTTGTTTGTAAGTTAAATCTCTTTCCCTTGAGTAAAGCTTGTGTCTTTATGTCTGGTTGTGTTGAGTGGTGTGTTTAGTATCTTAGGGACAGTTCAAAATTACTAGAGTTGTTGAACCTAGTTTCTGTCCCATGATACTTAAAAGTTGTGTGTGTATTGTTCTAGGATTCTTTAAAGCTTGCTAGCATGTTATGTCTAGTTTCTGTCATAGAATCATTGTTTGTATTGTGTCTGGCCTAAGTAAGTTTCTTAGTCTCAGTTTGTGTCTTGTTGCATTGCTAATTGTCTAGGAGAGTTTCCTGGTCATGTTCTGCATTCATGGTTGTGTAGCTTGATTAGATGAGCTGTCTAGTCTAAGCTACTGTCATAAATTATTATTTCATTTTGTTATTGTCATATGTGTCATAAAATGAGCCTAGATGCCTTGTAATTTATGAGTTATCATGCTTGAGCATTTAGTGAATTGGTTTGCTTGGATTTGAGCTAAATGATTGTTTAGATTCTGTCCATTGCATTTTCTTAAAACATTGGGATCAGAATTGGTGAGTTATCAATGTCTGATCCTAGTGTGTGTGGTGTGATTCTTGCTGGAGTTTGAGTGATGTTTCAGGTACACAAGAGGTGCTCTCTGTCCATCATCAAACCGAGACAAAGAAGAAGGATTTGCCCATGTGTTCAGAGCCTACACATGATGTATATTCCTGGTTGATCCAGAGCCTAAACATGATGTATATTCCTGACCATGGAGAGATATCTTGTTTGGAGAATGATATGGACTTTTTACAATCCAAGATCAAAGTAGTAAAGATAGTGTCAATCCGATCCTAAGTGATTTCAAGCAATGAGAATACAAGTTATGCTTAATCTAAGTGCAACAAGGTGTGTGTGATATCAAGTAACGGTTCACTAAATGAGTGATCAATAACTAAACTTGTAAGTAATATGATTAAAGAGGACTCATGGGCTTAGGCAATTGATTTCAAGTGATTAAGTTCCAACCTATGGGTTTCAAGCTTTCAAATCAAAGACTTCCTTAAGTCTAGACACTAAGATAGATTAGTTCTTTCCCAAGATACTAATCCCTATGCAATTGTGAATCAAGCATCAACTCCCGTTGGCTTGATACACTCAAACATGCATGCTAATCAAGTCTAATAACTATCTAGTACTCCCAACATCAAATCCCTTTGGTTGGTTGTGCTAGAGCCTAGATGAGCTGGTTCAGACATTTCATCAAACACCTTCCGGGTGAGAAATGCCTAAGGATCTAGATTAAGATTAGCTAAGTCTAATCTAGCATTAAGCATACTCAATAAGCAAGGAAACAATAGATTTAATACTAAGAACCCTAGATCTTCACTCAGTCACTCTAATCACCCTAGCCCATGGATCCAAAAGGAAACTACTCACTAATGAACATGGTAAACCCAACAACAACTGGTGATTGAAGGTTAATCATGATTAGTGAACAAATTAAAGCAAGAACAAACAAGAGAACAAGAAGAGAATAGATTAAAGTCTCAAGCTTTTTCACCCAAAGTGTTCTTGTGTGTTTTTCAGACAGAAAAATCAGAGATAATCGCCACAATTAGGTCTAAAGAGTACTTATAGGAAACTAGAATTCGAGTTGGGATCACCCAACAAACCTGGGTGACCCAACAAAACCGTGGTTTAATCACTCACAGCGGCTATGCAAAGCCGCTACGTGAAGCCGCTTCATGGCATAGCGGCAACGTGATGCCTCTACGTGACACCGCTACGCGCATAGCGGCTTAGTGTGGCCGCTACACCATCCAGATATGGAGCAGGGGATCGAGTTTTCTCCATAGCGGCTTGGGCAGGCCGCTACATCTCCCGGGAATCGAGGGTATCACCAGCGGCATCAGCATGCCGCTACACCATCCCGCTACAACTCTTGGGCAAATCTTGATATCAGCACTTCAATCACTTCCAACAGCTCCAAAATCACCATCTTGTACCTTCAATACCTGATAGAGACATATGCTATGCAATGCAGCCTAAATGAGTCTAAATGCTATCCTAAGTGATCAAAATGTACAATAAAGGGTGATCAAAACTATGCAAATAAGCAAGACATCAACTCCCCCAAACTTGTCATTTACTTGTCCTCAAGTGAACTTTCAAAACAAATAGGGAGAGAGGTTTGAAAATGGGAGCTCAGAACCTCAAGATACACTTCCTAGCCTTCAACATTACATCCTAGGGAATCTTAGCAAATAGCATGAGCAAACTCTCTAAGTACACTCTATCTTCTCAAGGCCTATCAAGACTCTTATGACTCTTCACTAGATGCAATGCTCATCAATCAACAAGTCTTTACTCCAACTCTCACATTCATTAACAAATTATCAAGGTGAAATCTTGCAAATGGAAACTTGATCTCAATCATTTGGCTTGCTGAGTGAAAATGGGATAATGATGATAGAAAGAGGGCTCAAAATCTTTGGTAACTTACACTCAAGAAAAGGAGCTTGATCATTATGCAAAATTTATCTAAGAAAAGGAGCAATTCATGCATACAATGGATTGTTCTCATCACTCTACCCTTTTCCTAAACACCTTCAAATTCTACCCTTTCTCTTGGTGTAATCCCATCTCCTTTTTACCCAAAGATTAAGAAATGAACTCTCTATATTTTTTTTTTATGTTTGAACCTACTAGGGATACTTTCTCTCTTAGCTCATTCTTTTCTATGGAGTTTTACTTGAGGTGCCTAGAGCTTTTATTTTCTTTTTCTTTGATCCCTAGTGGTCATCTTCTTTTCATCTCTCTTTTATTTCACTTCCTCCAAACATCTCTCACCTCAAACCCGAAGATCAAAGCTTATAGTTACCAATACACTTCCCATTCCTAAATGCTAGCTCAATGAGGTCCTATAGCTAGCCAAAGATGAGAACAAGCCAATGTCGCTCCCAATACTCTCAAGATTTTGCACATGACAAGCTATCTATAAGAGGCCTCACTCAAGCAAATTCGATTGCGGTCCAGAGGAATGGTTAGGGTTAAAGGGTGGGGAGGTGCCTTTTGGGTTTTCCAAAGAGTGATGCAATTGATAAGAAAGACAAACCCAAAAGTTCATAGAATCCATGATCAAGCAAACAAGAGTCCATAAGCAAGATAGATTAAGTTCATTAAGATACGATTCAGTTTGGAGTTGGATTCAAGAACAATGTCGATCTCAAGCAAACAACCAGTTTCAAGAAGAGTTTTCAAGGCTCGAAGCTTACAAGCTTTTCAAGAGATGCTTAAGCTATTTGCTATGATTAGCTAGGATGTCATTTTGAGTTCTAGGCATGCGTTCTTTATGAGGCAGCACAATCCTTGCTCCCTATGCAATATGAATGCAATCTATATGCTCTAGACTCGATCCTAACAATGAAATGATGCAACCTAAATGATTTTTTTTTTTTCTTTTTAGATTTTTCAAATTTTTTTGTATTTTTCAATGCATATACCTATATACAATGCAAAACTCCGTGCAAAAAGACAAAGTAAACATGGTTAAATACTTGGTACCTCCCCCACACGTGAGCTACACAGTCTCTGTGTGGCAATGAGTGGGAATGATACCGAAAATTAAAATAAATGCATATGAAGGCGGATATATACAATGATGAGGAAAGAAGATACCGTGCTAGGTGAAGGATGAGGCACCCTCCGTGTCGTCGTCTGCTGTGGCGACTGAAGGAGACTCGTTGGATGAGTATCGGGTCGGTGGGGGTCGGTTTATGCGTTGACGACGGAGTTCAGAATCTGGGGACCGGGGTGGTGGAGGCTGGTAGTAAACCGGTGGAGAGAGAGATGAAGGTCCAGCCAGTGTGTCATCCCTTTGGCAACCGGATCCCGTGGTGAGCTGATTGAGCATTGAAGTAACCTTCTTCATTTGCCTCTTGAGGACTTTCACAGAGTTCTTCAGCTTGTAATTTGTGGAGTCTTGCATCTTGTTCCACCGAAGAAACTTTGCATTTTCAGAGAGAGCCTCTCGTAAGGCTATGTTGTTTGTGACACCACTGTAGGGCTTGAAGTAATACCTCTCTGTTCCATAGAGCCTAGCTGGATGTACTGGTGAACTAGGTCCTTCATCGTCTGCATCACTGGAGCGGGGGGCAGTTGAAGCTCTTTTCTTGGTCTTTTTCTCACCTGGCATTTTGATACCTTCAAGAGGACCATGATCAGCAGAGATAAGCTCATGACTGGCGGGGCTAAAGGCAACGTGATCAGGATTGGATAGTGTCGTCAATCGAGTGCAAGGAAGGAAGATCTGCAATGGTTCCTGCGGCTCATCACGTGACCAAAAAGGGTAAGCAAATATGTCTCCTGACCTCCCACTAAGGAACTGGGACTTCTTCAAGTAAGGTAGATCAAGGTAGGCAGGACCATGGTCTTGAGGACCCATGTCAACTCCCATAGCTTCCAAGATAGGGGTTATGAGACTCCCTATGTATAACTTGGGAGTGCTGTCTGCAGTTGTCCATGCCCAATCCTGGTACTCACAAAACCTCTTCATAAGGAGGCCTACCATTCCCAAATCCTCAAACATTTCGAACGTGCTGCGCTGCAGCCTTTCCTCGATGATGGGAAGGAGGCCTAGAGCTAAAAGCTTAAGTTCTTCTTCATATGCTCCACCTGGCTCTCTTCTAGAGTAGAGTGTGTGGTTTAGTATTTTGTGGGCATATCTCACTGCGGGGTTTGAGATATCAGTGTTTTTAACCTCCGCTGGTATACGCACATTACCCGCTATCTCGAGCCACACATCGTCTGCAATGGATGGTCGGTTTGGCAAAGAGGGACACTGATCATCTGAAAGGCCAAGGATGGTGCCAATCTTTCTGAAGCCAACTTTATAGATCTTGCCATTCACCTTAAATGTTATCCTACCAAAACCTTCTTCCTCATCTTCATCACAGTGGGTAGTCACAACCAAAGTAGACAAAAACTGTCTAGAAACCTCCTCATGAACTCCATAGCTCATACCCATCAGAGATTCCAAACCCATATTCTGAAGAATCAGAAGCACGTCATCATAAAGTCCAAGTTGCCGCAGGGTATCAGGATCGGGGAATCTCATGGGAGCCCACTTGACAACGTCTGCGAGGTGCTTGTGGAGTTGCTTGGCGGATGGGTTTCTTGTCGTTGGGGGGTCTCTTTTTCTTTTACGCGCTGGTGGTTGGTTGTGAGCTTCTTCTTCGGTCTCAGTCCCCGCTTGAAGAGCTTCCTCAATCTCCCTTTCAACTTCAGCCTCAATATCAGCCGCTTTGCCTTTCTTTTAGCGCATTGATAGACTTGAGTGGGAGGTTTGGATGCTCCTCCGGGTGCTCTTGATGGATTTTGCCTCGTTGGACGGCGGGAAGAAGACATACTCTGCAAAACAACAAGCTCAAAAGTGTGTAAGTGATATGATCAATTAGCATCACACTTAAACTTGATAAGGACTAATTGAAAGTTTCAATGGTCTAAAAGAGCAAAGAACTTCAATCAAGCCAAGCCATTCCATCATTACACAATATAGACAAAACAAGCACATTCAATTAATCTCATGATGAAGCTCATTTGAGAATTAAGGAGAATGTCAAGTAGATGGAAGGCAAATCAAGTACTCTCACATAACAAGCCATATAGTAGCCTAGTAGGCTATTTGGAAACACAAACCACAATCTTCCTTCAAAATTCGAAATTCTCAAGAACCCTAATTTTCCAAAATTTCAATTCAAGCTAATTAAGCTAGTTCTTCATCACCAAACTCACCAAACAACCAATATGGGCACATAGAACAGTATTAGCACAAGAAATCAAATATGCAACACTTTTCAAAAACTTGTAAAATTTTGAACCAAAAGTATGCAATTCGAAACCCTTTACCTTGGCTTGCTAGGGTGAAAATCGGTGAGAGATAGAGGAAAAAGAGGTGATTTCACGACCTCAAAGCCAAAAACCAAGTAATTTGGTTGAGAAATGAGAAAGTGATGAAGAGGAATGAGATAGGAGATGATAATGGAGGTTTAGAAAGTGAGAGAGAGAGAAAGAAGGAGGGTTTTCTAGAGAGCAAAGAGGGGTGGTCGATTTTGGTTTCGTTCCGGTTCACTCGAATTGAACCGAAAATCAGATGCAAACCACTTACCTGGGTCCCGTAGCGGTTTGCGTAAACCGCTACACCATGCCGCTACACCCTTCATAGCGGCTATGCATAGCCGCTACACCATCCCGATTTCGAGCAGGAGATTCGATCATTTAGTAGCGGCTTTAGGTAGCCGCGACAGGAAGCCGCTACATGCCTTGGCCGTATTTGTGAAACCTCAGGTACCATAGCGGCATAGGTAGACCGCTATGAAGAGCCGCTACAAGCCACTACCACCCGTAATTCTGGCTCAGCTCGTCCGTGATCATTGAGCAACTGAATAACACAAGAAAATACCCAAGTAGAACCTAGAAATTTAAAACAAAAGAAAACAAAGAAAATATGTACAGGGATAAACAGGGGAATTCCTCCCAAGTGAGCTTGTTTTAAGTCTCTAGCTTGACTTCCTCTCTTTTTGGACTAAGCGGGGATGGGGTCGGAGAGCGGTACAGAGGTTCCTTCTCCTTCTTCTGTTGCTCCCAGGTAGAGCTTAACTCTCTGACCATTCACCACAAATTCCCCTCCATCCTTGTTCCAAAGCACAACTGCTCCATAGGATCTCACTTCTTTGATCTTGAAAGGGCCAGACCATCTTGACTTCAGTTTCCCGGGAAACAGCCTCAACCGAGAATTGTAAAGCAGCACCTGGTCTCCCACTTTGAACTCCCTCTTGAAAATCTTCTGGTCATGAAAGGCTTTGGTCTTTTCTTTGTAGATCTTTGAGTTTTCAAAAGCATCAAGCCTGATTTCATCTAGTTCATGCAGCTGAATCAACCTCTTCTCTTGAGCTGTCTTGATATCAAAGTTGAGGAGTTTAACAGCCCACAGAGCCTTGTACTCTAGTTCAACTGGCAAGTGGCATGACTTTCCATAGACAAGGTTGAATGGTGTGGTAACTAAAGGTGTCTTGTAAGCAGTTCTGTAGGCCCAAAGAGCATCGTCAAGCTTGCTAGACCAGTCTTTCCTTGTAGTGCCTACAACCTTCTCCAGAATGCTCTTAATTTCCCTGTTGGAGAGTTCAACTTGTCCACTGGTCTGAGGATGATAAGGAGTGGCCACTTTGTGTTTTACACCATTCTTCCTAAGAAGACTCTCAAAGACCTTGTTGATGAAGTGTGAGCCTCCATCGCTTATCACTGCTCTGGGGACTCCAAACCTTGGGAATATGAGACTCTTGAACATCTTAAGGACCACTTTGGCATCATTAGTCGGGCTGGCAATAGCTTCAACCCACTTAGACACGTAATCAACAGCCACCAGGATGTATTGGTTGCCAAAAGAGGACGGGAATGGTCCCATGAAGTCTATACCCCACACGTCAAACAGCTCAACTTCAAGTATAGGATTCTGGGGCATTTCATTTCTCTTAGTGATGTTCCCTCTCCTCTGGCATGAATCACACTTTGAGACAAAGTATTGTGTGTCTTTGAACATGTGAGGCCACCAGAATCCAGCTTGGAGCACCTTTGCAACAGTCTTGAAGGTAGCAAAATGGCCTCCATAAGATGATCCATGACAATGTGTAAGGATCCCTTCAATTTCTTCACCAGCCACCACTCTTCTATAAAGTTGATCCTTGCAAAGGATGTATAGATAAGGCTCATCCCAAAAGTACCTCCTTACATCCTTGTAGAACTTTTTCTTAGCATAACCTTCCAAACCGAGAGGCTCTTTTCCACAAGCTATGTAGTTAACCAGATCAGCGTACCATGGCTCTTTTTCCTCACTTGTCTTGGCTTCCTCAAGCTTCCTACCGGTTTCACACAGATCCACAATTACTTTAATGGCCATCAATTGTTCTTCAGGAAGTGTATTATTAATGGGGATCCCACACTCCACTCTCAACCTTGACAAGTGGTCAGCTACACCATTTTCTACCCCTGGCTTATCCTTAATCTCCAAGTCAAATTCTTGCAACAGAAGGATCCATCTCAGAAGCCTAGGCTTGGCATCCTTCTTAGCTAGAAGATGTCTCAAAGCTGCATCGTCTGTGTAGACTACAACCTTTGATCCGACTAGGTAACTCCTGAACTTATCAAAAGCAAAGACAATGGCTAGGAGTTCCTTCTCAGTAGTGGCATATCTAGTTTGGGCATCATCCAAGGTTCTACTGGCGTAGTAGATTACATGACTCTTCTTGTCCTTCTTCTGCCCCAAAACTGCTCCCACAGCATAGTCACTAGCATCACACATGATCTCAAAGGGTAGCTCCCAATCTGGTGGTTGAACTATGGGGGCATTGATTAGCTCACTCTTCAGCTTCTTGAAGGCTTCAAGACATTCATCATCAAAGTTAAAGACAGCTTCTTTGCATAGCAGCTTTGTCAATGGTCTAGCTATCTTTGAGAAGTCTTTGATGAATCTTCTATAGAACCCAGCATGGCCTAAGAAGCTTCTGATGTCTTTCACTGATCTAGGTGGAGCTAATCCAACCATCACATCTATCTTTGCCGTGTCCACTTCTATTCCCTTTCCTGAGATCTTGTGCCCAAGCACAATCCCTTCCTTGACCATGAAGTGACACTTCTCCCAGTTCAGCACAAGGTTTGTCTCTTCACATCTTTGCAAAACCCTGCACAAATTAGACAAACACACAGCAAAGGAAGATCCATACACAGAGAAATCATCCATAAAGACCTCCACAACATCCTCAATAAGATCAGAAAATATAGACATCATTGCTCTTTGGAAAGTCGCTGGTGCATTACATAGTCCAAATGGCATCCTTCTATAAGCAAAGGTACCATAAGGACATGTGAACGTTGTCTTTTCCTGATCATTGGGGTGTATGGGTATTTGGAAGAACCCTGAGTAACCATCAAGAAAGCAATAATAAGGATGATTTGCAAGTCTCTCAAGCATTTGGTCAATGAATGGCAAAGGAAAATGAACCTTCCTAGATGCAGCATTAAGTTTTCGATAATCAATGCACATTCTATGACCTGTTATAGTTCTTGTGGGTATCAATTTATCCTTATCATTTTTGATGACTGTGATACCACCCTTCTTTGGAACTACATGCACAGGAGATACCCAAGTACTATCCGAAATAGGGTAAATCACTCCAGCATCTAAGAGTTTGAGAATCTCTTTCTTAACAACATCTTTCAAGTTGGGGTTCAACCTTCTTTGATGTTCTATAGAAGTCATTGATTCATCCTCTAGATGTATCCTATGCATGCACAAAGAGGGTGATATCCCCTTGATGTCTTCTAGTGAGTAGCCAATTGCTTTCCTATATTTCTTAAGCTCAACTAGAAGTTTAGACAATTGGTTTTCACTGAGTTGGCTACTCACAATTACAGGATATGTGTCATTAGTCCCAAGAAAAGCATACCTTACACCATGGGGAAGAGGTTTAAGCTCTACTTTGGGTGCCTTGAGCTCACTCCAATCGTCTTGATGAAGTATCTCTTGTGGTGTGACTGAGGCATGGTGGTTAATGGCTTTAGGCAGGTCTATCAAACTCGTTTCCCCAACCTCTTCTTTGCAAGTATCTAGGATGTTCACATACCCGGTGCTCACCTTGTCCTCAATCAACTGGATTTCTCTATCAACTGTCAGAGCATATTGTAGAGAATCCTCAATGGCCATCTCCTCAAGGAATTCATCAGCTAGAGCATCCATAGCCTCAATATAGAATACTTGGCCTTGTATTGTTGGTTTCTTCATCACTTCCTTAACATCAAATTGAAGGATGTTTCCTTTGCCAAGATGGAGATCAATCTTACCATCCCTCACATTGACTATAGCTCCAGCAGTAGCTAAGAAAGGTCTCCCAAATATCAAGGGGTCTTTAGGCTCTTCATCCATTTCAAGCACCACAAAGTCAGTCGGAATCTCACAATCTCCAATCATCACTAGAAGGTCTTCTAGGATGCCAATAGGGAGCTTCACTGAGCGATCTGCTAGTACTAGGGAGATCCTACACTTTTTGTATTGAGTGAAACCAAGCCTCTTGGCAACTGTCAAAGGCATCAAGCTCACACTAGCTCCCAAGTCACATAGACATTTTTCAAACTTCAAGGGTCCAATGGAGCAAGGTAATGTGAAGCTTCCTGGGTCTTCTAACTTCCTAGGGACCGTCAATCTCTGGATTATTGCGCTGCACTCATGTGTGAGGACTACCATCCCTTCCATTTCCTTCTTCTTCTGGGTCACAGCATCTTTAAGGAACTTGCTGTACTGAGGGACTAGCATAAAGGCATCTATGATGGGCATAGTGATTTGAACTTCATTCATCTGCTTCTCGAAGAGGGCCTTATATTTTTCCAACAGCTGCTTCTTGAATCTTCCAGGGAATGGAAGCTTGGGCTCATAGGGAGGAGGAGTGAATGATGCTCCGTTGGAAGAGGAAGAGGCTTCAGTCTTGTCTACTTTCTTGTTTTCTTCTCCAATCTTTCCTTTCCCTTTTGCCTCAACCATTTTCTCTAAGATGTCTTCATTAACCTTGTCATTCACAATCACAACATCATCATCAAGATTGATGACAACCTCCCCAGCTGGCTTCTCATTATCCTTAATGAGAACTCTTGATGGAAGCTCTCTTCCACTTCTAAGGGTGATGGAGTTCAATGACTCTTTGGGGTTTTGCTCAGATTTTCCAGGAAGTGATCCCATTGGTCTTTTGGAGTTTGAACTCATTGAGGCAAACTGGTTCTCCAAGGCCTTAAACTTGTTGTTGAGCTCGTGGTAGCTCCCATCAATCTTGTTATGGATATTTTTCAGTTCATCCCCTATGTGCTTCTCACTCCTTGATTGAGACTCCAAGAGCTGCTTGAACATAGACTCGACGCTTGTGTTCTGTGAATGGGTTTGAGAAGAACTCCCTTGGACTTGAGTTGATTGGTTTCCTCTAGGGGGAAATCCAGGCGGGTAAGGTTGTTTGGGTGGGTAGCCACTTTGTTGGTATGGGTATGTGGGTTTCTGCTGGTAGTTGGTTGGGTATTGGGGTTTTGGTGGGTATGGGTTTTGATAGTGGAAATTTGGTTCTTTCGTGTACCATTGCCCATTCGCGTTGATGAAACACAGCTATGCTGTCCCTCTAGGCCTTCTACCTCAGCACCTTCCAAAGCTTCTTCTTGCCCTTGCTTGTCAACAAAGTTCACCTTCTCTTGTGATGCTCTGTCCAAAAGAAGCATGTCTATTTTATCTTGGAGAGATTTCAGTTCCTTCCTTGTGTGGGAGTCTTCACCACCTCCACCTCTGTTCTGCCTATCATAATCATCATTATAGACTGAATCGCTGAGAGCCATATTTTCAATGAGCTGCATGCCATCTTCAGCTGTTCTTCCCAGAAAGAAACCATTGCTGGCCGTATCCAACATACTTCTGAATTTAGGCAAAGATCCTCTGTAGAAAGTACTTAGGAGGCTCTCATTTGTGAAACCATGGTGGGGGAATTGAGTTAAGTAACTCTTGAATCTCTCCCAAGCCTCAGCAAAACTCTCTAGATTCTTTTGGTGGAAACCTGAAATTTCATTCCTCAACTTAGCAGTTCTTGAGGTTGAAAAGAATTTGTTGAGAAATACTCTTTTGCATTCCTCCCAAGTCTCAACGGAATCTCTTGGTAGACTCTTTTCCCATATACGTGCTTTGTCACCCAAGGAGAAGGGAAACAATCTGAGCTTGAAAGCATCCTCGGAGACTCCATTAGTCTTGGTGGTTCCACACAACTTGTCAAAGTTGTCTAGGTGATCAAGTGGATCTTCTGAAGGGAGACCATGGTATTTGTTACTTTGGATCATGTTGATCAGGCTGGATTTGATCTCAAAGTTGTTGTTCCCCACAGCTGGTGCTCTAATGCCTGCCCTTGTTCCGTGAATGTTGGGCTGGTCATAAGTTCCAATGGCCAGAGGCTGGCGAGGAGGGTGTTGTGGCCTAAGGTTTGCAGCTCCTTGGCCATTTCCATCTGGGGCTCCCCTTGGATGAGCTTCCTGGTGTTGCTGTCCATGGTCGGCAACTCCATGGACGTCTTCATTATGGGGGTTATGTTGTTCTTCCTCCATATCTAACCCCAATCTGTCCAAATGCACTTCTCTTTCTTCTCTTCTCTTCCTTGCTAACTCCCTCTCTAAAGCTCGTATGTTGTCTACTCTTGGAACAAGGTCGGTTGGTCCTCTGCTCCTCAAGTTCATACACCTGATGATTCAAGAGTAATGAAGGAAAAGTGTCAGTGCTCAAATAAAAGAAAATAAGACTTAGTCTCAAGCAATGACTAAATCCCACTGTCAAAATCAACTTAGAACTGGCAACGGCGCCAAATTTGATATGGACTTTTTACAATCCAAGATCAAAGTAGTAAAGATAGTGTCAATCCGATCCTAAGTGATTTCAAGCAATGAGAATACAAGTTATGCTTAATCTAAGTGCAACAAGGTGTGTGTGATATCAAGTAACGGTTCACTAAATGAGTGATCAATAACTAAACTTGTAAGTAATATGATTAAAGAGGACTCATGGGCTTAGGCAATTGATTTCAAGTGATTAAGTTCCAACCTATGGGTTTCAAGATTTCAAATCAAAGACTTCCTTAAGTCTAGACACTAAGATAGATTAGTTCTTTCCCAAGATACTAATCCCTATGCAATTGTGAATCAAGCATCAACTCCCGTTGGCTTGATACACTCAAACATGCATGCTAATCAAGTCTAATAACTATCTAGTACTCCCAACATCAAATCCCTTTGGTTGGTTGTGCTAGAGCCTAGATGAGCTGGTTCAGACATTTCATCAAACACCTTCCGGGTGAGAAATGCCTAAGGATCTAGATTAAGATTAGCTAAGTCTAATCTAGCATTAAGCATACTCAATAAGCAAGGAAACAATAGATTTAATACTAAGAACCCTAGATCTTCACTCAATCACTCTAATCACCCTAGCCCATGGATCCAAAAGGAAACTACTCACTAATGAACATGGTAAACCCAACAACAACTGGTGATTGAAGGTTAATCATGATTAGTGAACAAATTAAAGCAAGAACAAACAAGAGAACAAGAAGAAAATAGATTAAAGTCTCAAGCTTTTTCACCCAAAGTGTTCTTGTGTGTTTTTCAGACAGAAAAATCAGAGATAATCGCCACAATTAGGTCTAAAGAGTACTTATAGGAAACTAGAATTCGAGTTGGGTTCACCCAACAAACCTGGGTGACCCAACAAAACCGTGGTTTAATCACTCACAGCGGCTATGCAAAGCCGCTACGTGAAGCCGCTTCATGGCATAGCGGCAACGTGATGCCGCTACGTGACACCGCTACGCGCATAGCGGCTTAGTGTGGCCGCTACACCATCCAGATATGGAGCAGGGGATCAAGTTTTCTCCATAGCGGCTTGGGCAGGCCGCTACATCTCCCGGGAATCGAGGGTATCACCAGCGGCATCAGCATGCCGCTACACCATCCCGCTACAACACTTGGGCAAATCTTGATATCAGCACTTCAATCACTTCCAACAGCTCCAAAATCACCATCTTGTACCTTCAATACCTGATAGAGACATATGCTATGCAATGCAGCCTAAATGAGTCTAAATGCTATCCTAAGTGATCAAAATGTACAATAAAGGGTGATCAAAACTATGCAAATAAGCAAGACATCAGAGAACCGGTTTACTTAAGCGCAGGCTGTTTGGTTGTTGCGCTCCTGGTTCAAAGAGACAAGCAAGGAAAACTGGTGGTTTAAAGCAGTGGAGCAGAGACCAAGGGTGGATCAGTTGGCTTAAGCGCAGTTGTTGGTACTGTTGTGCTCCTGGTTCAAGTTCAGTATTGCTCACTTACAAGCTAGGTCCTTCCCCTATACTCTCTGGATCAAGCTTGAGGAGGGGTAATGGTGAGCAATCCTGAAGGTCCAAGTCGTCCATTGCCTCACCTCAGATCAGAAGGAGGATTCAAGTGTCCAAAAGACACTCCTCATTATTCTCATTTCACCAAATGCAAGGGGAGTAACCATTTCATTCTTTGAGTTAAAGTTTGATTGGTTTATGCCTTGAGAATTGATGCAAGTGTTTATGCATTATGTTGTAGGTACTTGGATCTCTCTGTAGCAGAAGCTGGTGGCCCCTAAGTCCTTTCAACATGGCGAGTAGTCAGAAGAGAGGGGGAGACACAACTGTCCTTAAGAAGAGTTCCAAAATGATGGTGTGTGCAAGTGGTGGAGTTCACACTTGCACCAGAAGTTAGGCCATGATCCGGAGCCTAAGGACTCCACCATGATTTATCTGAAGTTCCTTAGGCTCACTGGCCAATCCCCAGGCTTTGAAGAACTCAACTCTTTTCCTTAGCTGGTTTTGTCCCAAATGGGTTTTCTGGCTAAGGTTTTTAACTTGGCGAGTAGTCAGAAGAGAGGGGAGACACAACTTCCCTTAAGAAGAGTTCCAAGATGATGGTGTGTGCAAGTGGTGGAGTTCACACTTGCACCACAAGTTAGGCCATGATCCAGAGCCTAAGGACTCCACCATGATTTATCTGAAGTTCCTTAGGCTCACTGGCCAATCCCCAGTCTTTGAAGAACTCTACTCTTTTCCTTAGCTGGTTTTGTCCCAAATGGGTTTTCTGGCTAAGGTTTTTAATGAGGGGGCTTCTTCAAGGTTCCAAGCTTGTCCAAGGATCTCCTATGGTCAAGCTTGAGGGGGAGTGTTTGAATGAAGAAAGAAGAAGCACCAGTTGAGAAGGAAGATCGCTTGTGCAAAGATTGTGCAAAAATAATCATGCGCAAAGTTTGTACAAAAAGATTATTTTGCACAAGATTTGCACACCAAAGATAATGATGTGCAAAGTTCGGGTCAGCCTCAAAACACCCAAAGATCAATATGCAAAACAAGGGTTGAAGATAATCTTTTGGTGCAGAGTTTGTGCAAAAGAATCAAGACCAATGTGCAAATCTTGGGTCATCTCATCTCGACCAGAAACCAAGTCACTGGCGCCAAGGAAAGTTTGAATTCATATGGAGCCAAGATGAGGAAGTCACATGCTGAGCTTAAGAGCTATTAGGACCTGTCATTGTCCTTCATTCTGGACGTGCCCAGCATGGTCCAGCCAGTCTGCCCTTCTGATTCCCCTTAATATAGTTGTTTATTCAGACCACAGTTTATTCATTGTTTATTGTCTTTGTTGTCTTGTTGCTTCTTTGGCTATATTAAGCCCTCCTTGTCCACGAAATTCATTAAGCTGAATGGGGGAGTTCCCCTTTCTTCTTCACCATTCTCTGGTCTCATAATCTCTCATAATCTCTGGTTACTCAAACTCTCACAAACATTCTCATGATTCTCTCTTAAACTCTGCATAATCTCTCATACTCTCTGAAGTGAAAGTTAATTCTCTCCTTCTGTAATTCTCTTATTCTGTTGTTTCTCTATCATCCATACTCTCTATTCTCTTGTTACCCACGATCTCAGTCTCACTCACACTCCCAAACACTTGTATTCTTTGTCTTGCATACAATCTGTCCAGCAGACTCATTCTCTCTGTTTCTCATTCTTTCTCTTGTTCACACTCAACCATACTGTCACATTCACTGACACACCATTAAATGTCTGTTCTCACACTGATAAGGGAAGAAAGGAGGTTTCTTTTGAACCAGGGGATTGGGTTTGGCTACACATGAGATCAGAAAGGTTCCCCAACCAGAGGAAATCTAAACTGTCCCCTACAGGAGACGGCCCTTTCAAAGTCCTGAAGAAGGTCAATGACAAGCATACCAGCTGGAGCTGCCAGGTGAGCTTAATGTGTCTTCTACATTCAATGTGTCTGATCTATCTTATTTTCATGCAGATGAACTGTTCTGAGGTCAGAACCTTCTCAAGAGGGAGAGAATGATGAGGACATAGAACCAGACATCAACATCCCCACCCTAAGACAAGCACCAAGAACAAGATCAGGAACCAAGGGGGTGATTGCAAGCTTCTGTGAAGCCATTGAAGGATTGTTTGCCAAGGCTAATAGAAACCCCAACTCAGATGACATCACAAACCGTCTAGACAAGCTCTCCATTTTTGGATCAGAGGTTATAAAGACTCAACCTTATATTATACAAGACGGTCCAAAAAATAATGCTATCCTATGGTCTATCATTCCTCATAAGGAGATGGTTTCCTTATTCACCATCACCCCACTTAAGTGAAACGGTGAGTATCAAGGGGAAGAGGCAAGCTTCTAAACGACATCACTCCACACTTCTGCTCTTCTCCTAATACCAACGGCTACCTTAACCAATTCAAATCCACCAGAAAGGTAAGTAAGGTAAGCATATTTCATTAGTTTTATTACTTGATTTCCTTGCAGGTTTGGGGTCTTTTATTTATTTCATTTTTGAATAAACAAGGCATTGTTTAGCCTTTTGCTTTTATTAGGTCCTAAGATTGAGACATTGTATTAAATTTGCTTCAAAGACCCCTAGAAGGGCATAGCTGCATCGGCGAGTATATAAGCCCCTATAAGCAGCCTTGTATTCTTTAACCTATTATGAAATATATGAGTCAGTTTGCCCCACAGCAACTAAACCCTAAGTCTTTCCGTGTGTGTGAGAAGCAGCATTGAGAGCAGTCTAGTCTTATCAAGCTTATTCCATAGAGCTTGTGGCGACTTTTGATCCATTTGATTGAGTTCTTCAATCTATTCACTCCATCTCCATCTCTTGTCCTTGTTGAGTTGTTTATACGAACAAGCAGCTTGGATCCATCCTCTATCTACACGCCATCATCCATCCAGTGAGATAGCAAGTTGGTTATACGACCATTTGTTGTTTCCCATCCTCCACTAATCCATTCTAAAAGCAAGCAATCCGGTTATCATCTCATTCCATTCCATCTGCAAGAACTCCCTCCATTCTCACCTCCCATCCATCCATCACAGCTTGATACTTTCCCTCTATCCGTCTAGTTTGAGAAGGGTGTTGTGCCCATATCAAGAGGAAGAACCTGAAGAAGGGGAAGTAGAACAGCAGCAACAGTTGAGGAGAAGTTCTAGGATAAGAAGACCATCATCTGATTGGGTTAATACTAGGGTATACTATAATGCCCAAGCGGTTGCTCATCCATCCCAAGTGGTCTGCTCCTTTAGTGAGTATCCAGAAGAGCATTGTTCCTTTATGGTCAGTCTGGACGAGAGCTACATACCTAGATCCTATGAGTAAGCTATTAAAGACAAGGAATGGAAGGATTCAGTTGGTGCTGAGGCGAGTGCAATGATCAAGAATGACACTTGGTATGAAAGTGAGTTGCCGAAAGGGAAGAAGGCAGTAACCAGTAGATGGATCTTTACCATCAAATACTTGGCGAATGGGAAGATTGATAGAAGGAAAACCAGGTTGGTTGCAAGAGGGCTTACTCAAACCTATGGAGAAGATTATGTGGATACGTTTGCACCAGTTGTAAAGCTTCACACTATTAGAATCATATTGTCTCTTGCGGTTAACCTTGAGTGGGGTTTGTGGCAAATGGATGTGAAGAACGAATTTCTTCAAGGAGAACTTGAATATGTGGTCTATATGCATCCTCCATCAGGTCTGGAACACTTAGTAAAGAAGGGAAATGTTCTTCGGCTCAAGAAGGCAATATATGGTCTCAAACAATCTCCTAGAGCCTGGTACAACAAGTTGAGTACTACTCTAAATGGCAAAGGGTTCAAGAAATCTGAACTAGATCATACCTTGTTCACTCTCTCGACCACATCAGGTATAGTTGTCCTTCTTGTGTATGTTGATGATATCATCATCACAGGAAGTGACAAGGCAGGTATTCAATCCACTAAAGACTTCCTTAAATCTGTGTTTGAAATTAAAGACTTGGGAGAGATGAAATACTTCCTTGGTATTGAGATATGTAGATCCAAGGAAGGTTTGTTTGTGTCCCAAAGAAAGTATACACTTGATCTCTTGAAAGGTGCATGGAAACATGGAGGGAATGTTGAACAGAGGTTATAACTTGAGAGAGGAAGGCTTATGAAGAGGAGAGGAAGAGGTTTAGAGTGATCCGTACAGATCCGTACAACTAGGCCGTACATGCCGTACATGTGGGCGAGCAAGATTACCTTGGACGATAAGTTACCCGGGTAAGAGTAACTCGACCAAGAGTTACTCTTACTAGTTACCAAACGGATCAAGCTTGACTGAATGGATAAGGTGCGCGTTTGACGGGCTGGCTCGAGGCTGGAAGAGCATCTGGTCAAGATGCCAAAGGAATCTCGCGTGTGAAGCACTACAGCCACAAGTTTGAATTAGGCGCGCCTAGACCTGTTGACTCCACATTATTGGTGGATAAGCTTATCCTAAACCTTATCATCTATCCGTTGTAAAGCTTTACTCCTTCTCCTATATATTTGTAACCTCGGTTCATTAATCAATAACACGAAATCTTTTAGTCTCTCTTAGTCTCTTTCTGATGTGATCATGGACCGGATTACTAAGAAGAGCAAAGAGAGCTTAGATGAGTCACATGATGCCACAATGCACCAGCAGCGTGGTGATGATGCTTTAACCATTCCAGAAGGTCCCGTGACCCATTCCAGAGCCAAGAAACTTAAGGAGACTGTTGTAGGATTACTCACTTCACATCCACAACAAGAAGAAAGTCTTGGACAAGGTTTGATCCGAGATATCTTGATCACCATTCAAGCAATCTCTACATCAAGCTGAGTTAGTGTTTAGGCAAGACATTTGGTGTGTGCTCTTTTCCTTGCTTTTGGTTTTGTCCCACGAGGTTTTCCGGAGGAAGGTTTTTAACGAGGCCACGACTTGTCTTACTAATCACCTAGGCCCTATATCGGCCACAGGCTAGCAGAAGTTCAATTATCTTTAAGCTTATGTTATATTTTAAACTATAGTTTTCCATTTTAATGTTTTCGAAACCCTAGAGAGTATGTGATGTGATCATGGACCGGATTACTAAGGAGAGCAAGGAGAGCTTAGATGAGTCATATGATGCCACAATGCACCAGCAGCCTGGTGATGATGCTTTAACCATTCCAGAAGGTCCCATGACCCATTCCAGAGCCAAGAAACTTAAGGAGACTGTTGTAGGATTACTCACTTCACATCCGCAACAAGAACAAAGTCTTGGACAAGGTTTGATCCGAGATATCTTGATCACCATTCAAGTTATCTCTACATCAAGCTGAGTTAGTGTCTAGGCAAGACATTTGGTGTGTGCTCTTTTTCTTGCTTTTGGTTTTGTCCAACGAGGTTTTTCGGAGGATGGTTTTAAATGAGGCAACGACTTGTCTTACAAATCACTTAGGCCCTATCTCGGCCCAAGACTAGCAGAAGTCATTTATCTTTATGCTTATGTTATATTTTAAACTATAGTTTTCCATTTTAATGTTTTCAAAACCCTAGAGAGTATGGTCTCTGGTTTCTTTTATTTAAGGATTTTCCCTAACCCTATGGTACTCAAGCAATCAAATATTATCAAGTCTTTTTCTCTTTTGGCGGCTCTCTCTCTAGAAGTTCTCGAGTACCTTTCTGGTGTCTCATATCCAGAGCCTTAAGGGTGTTTTAAGATCTTTTGAGATATAAGACGAAAAGGTAACCAGAAGAGACTACGAACAGATTTGGAAAGGATCAGACTTGATTTAGACTAATTAAGAAGAGAGATTATGAAAGACTATGAAGAACATTATGAGTCTCGAAAACTTAGAGAGAACTGTATGCTTTATTCATCCTCAAGGGGTTGCAATATATAGAGAGAGCTAAAGGGGTTTAAAGGAAGGAAAGGAGTGGCTCAGATTTGACCAAGAGTGCGCTTATTTGAAAAGGAGGCTTTCTGGCCAAGTAAATGGCATCAGCATCTTTGACAAGATGCTGATTCATTCCAGCCTTGTGCCAGCCTGTCCACGCGGAGAGTTTCTTCCTTTCCAACTGTTGGATAAGGTTACCGAGCCAAAGAATCACCTTGAGTCACTTTGGTTTTACCTGGATGGTAAAAACTGGTCGAGTGTTTTTGGTCGACCTTGTACGGCCTGTACGGCCTGTACGGCCTTGTACGGACTGTACGGCCTTGTACGGACTGTACGACCTTGTACGAACAAGGTCGACCCAAACCCTTCTCATCTCTTCTTTCTAATCAACCCCAAGATAGATACCACAACTTAACACTCCCCCTCAAGCTTGACCATATGGAACAAGTCAAGCTTGGAAGGCTATGAGATCTCCCTCATTAAAAACCTCACCAAAGAGAAAAGCCTTTTTGGGATAAAACCCTTTGATGAGGGAAAAAGAGTAGAGACCCCATAGCAGGGGATTAGCTAAGTTGGGTTAGATCAATGAGCCCCAACCTCACATGGATGGACTCCATTGTCTTTTGTCTAGCTGCCTTTGTAAACACATCCGCCAATTGATCCTCACTCCTTGTGTAGCATGGCAAGATCACTCCTAATCCAATCATTTGCCTCACCTTGTGGCAATCAACCTTAGTATGCTTGGTTCTTTCATGATGGAAGCTATATGGATTGCGGCTTGGTTATCACAATGCATAGTCATTGGTGTAGACTGATCAACCTCCACATGCTTCAAGATGCCTTTGATCCACACCAGCTCGTTTGTAAGCTTCAGCATTGCCCTATACTCAGCTTCAGCACTGGAACAAGAGACCACCTTTTGCTTCTTGCTCTTCCAGGTAACTAGGTTCCCACCTATGAAGGTGCAATAACCAGTGGTTGACTTCTTGTCCATCGTATCTCCTGCCCAATCCGCATCACAATAGCCCACCACTTCGGTGCTCTTATTGCATCCCATCCATACTCCAAGGTTTGGTGATCCGTTTAGATACATCACGATCCTCTCAACCATGTGCCAATGATGTTCCTTTGGAACTTGCATGTGTTGGCTCACCTGATTCACAGCAAAACATATATCAGGTCGGGTAATGGTAAGATAGATCAACTTACCCACAAGCTTTCTATAAAGCTTAGGATCATGGAATGGCCGGTTATCCTTAATCTCCCCCTCACGAGGAACCTTGTACCCATTCTCTAGTGGCATCTTGGCTGTCCTTGTTGAACAAAGATCTTAATATGGTAGAGGAAGGCTTATGAAGAGGAGAGGAAATGGTTTGGATCAGTCCGTACATGTCCGTACAACTAGGCCGTACAGGCCGTACAACTTGGCCATACAAGTGGGTGAAGAAGTTTACCGCGGACGAGGAAAAGTTACCCGGGTAAGAGTAACTCGACCCAGAGTTACTCTTACTAGTTACCAAGGGGACCAAGCTTGACTGAGGCGCGCGTTTGACAAGCTGGCTCGTGCTGGAAGAGCATCTGGTCAAGATGCCAAAGGAATCTCGCGTGTGAAGCTTTCCAGCCACAAGTTTGAATTAGGCGCGCCTAAGACCGGTTGACTTCACATGCTTGGCGAGAAAGCTTATCCTAAACCTTATCTTTTATCCATTGTAAAACCTTGCTTCCTCTCTTATATATTTGTAACCTCTGTTCATTAATCAATAACACGAAATCTTCAGTCTCCTCTCTTAGTCTCTCTCAATGGTTTCTAGTCTTTCTCGTCGAGTCTCTTCTTCTTTAGTCTAAATATCTCTCTAAGTCTCTTATTCTCGTCCTATTCTCTTAATCTCTATCAATCTTTCATGGTATCAGAGCCTGGTTCTCTCGAATCTGGGTTCTTTTGATCTGTTCTTGCTCAAAGTCTCAACCTTTCCGTTCATAAAGTGAAAGGTTTAACCTTTTTGATTCAAAATGGAGAGTATGAAGACTACTGTCATTCCGGTTACTCTCAAAGGTGGAAACTACCTTCTTTGGTCTCGTGTGGTGAAGACAGCCGTGGGAAGTAAGCGCCTTTGGAACCATGTTCTTGAAGACGAAGCTCCGAAGCTCATTACTCGTGAAGGCGACAAAGAAGTGGTGGTTTGTGATGAACTTAAGTGGATCCAGGAGGATAATATGGTGATGTCCATCCTCCAGAGCTCTCTGGATCCATTGATCTTGGAGGCCTACAGCTACTGTGAGAAGGCGAAAGATCTATGGGATACTCTCCAAAAGGTGTATGGAAATATCTTAAACCTCACACGAGTGTTTGAGATCAAGAGGGCTATCAACAACCTTGCTCAAGAAGACATGGAGTTTACTAAACATTTGGGAAAGTTCCGGGCTTTATGGTCTGAACTTGAGATGCTAAGGCCTAGCACTACAGATCCGGATGAGTTGAATGAGAGGCTGAGCAAGACAAGGTCTTTGGGCTCTTACTCACACTCAACACTACCTACAATGATCTGATCAAACATATCCTTAAATCCGAGAAGCTCCCCACTCTTGAAGAAGTTTGTGCTCAAATCCAGAAAGAACAAGGGTCCTTGGGACTATTTGGAGGAAAGGGGGAGCTTACTCTTGCAAACCAAGCCGAGGTGCCTCAAGATAACCGAGTTCATAGGTATGAAGATAGGAGGGGTGCTGGGAACTTTGAAGATAGGAGGTTCAATGGAAACTGTGATCATTGCAAAAGGCATGGTCATAAGAAGAGTCAATGCTGGATACTCCATCCTCACCTCAAGCCGGCCAAGTTCATGAAGGAGAGGGAAGGAAGAGCTAATGTGACCTATGGAACAAGTGATCAAACGGGTGCTGGAACTTCAACCAAGGGAAATGAGACAGAAGGGCGTGAAGGAGGTGAGAGCAAGGCCCTGGTGACCTACACTGCCCACCAGCCACGTCTCAATGAGCATGAGTTCATCCGCCGGTCTTAGATGGATGCTCTCATCAAAATGCTCAAGGATAATGGTAACACTCTTGGTAATGTCAAAGGGTATTCTTTTGGTGCATATAGGGTTGCTAGTATTATTGAACAACCGGATAGCCTTCACACTGATTCTAGGATGATTGATCATTCTCATACTGCTCATAACATGTCTAAACCTTTGATAGTAGACTCTGGTGCATCTCATCATATGATTAGTGATACTAGTCTTATTAGAGATATAGAACCGGCTAATGGACATGTAATGATAGCAAATGGAGATAGAATACCAATAAGAGGTGTAGGCAAACTGAAACTGTTTAACAAAGAATCTAGAGCCTTTTATATGCCTGAGTTTACTTCAAACTTACTCTCTGTCAAGAAGTGTACCACTGATATGCATTGCAATGTCATATTTAGTCCTAATGATGTCAAGTTTCAGGATATTGAGAGCAGCCGATTGATTGGGCAAGGAGTAACCAAAGGAGATCTTTATATGGTTGAAGAGCTTAGTTCTGTACCTGATCATAGATGCTCGTTTACTTCTGTTTCTGCTTCTGTTTTAAATAAGAATGCTTTGTGGCATGCTAGACTAGGGCACCCTCATGTTAGAGCTTTAAACTTAATGGTTCCAGGTGTTTTGTTTGAAAATAATGATTGTGAAGCTTGTATTTTAGGCAAGCATTGTAAGACTGTGTTTCATAAATCATCAACCATCATTGAGCATTGCTTTGATTTGATTCACTCTGATGTTTGGACTGCACCTTGCTTATCTAGAGAGAATCACAAGTATTTTGTAACATTCATAGATGAGAAGTCTAAATACACCTGGATAACCTTGATTCCATCTAAAGATAGGGTTCTTGATGCATTTAGAAATTTTCAAAACTATGTGACTAACCAGTTTAATGCCAAGTTGAAAATTTTTAGATCAGATAATGGAGGGGAGTACACTAGCCAAGCATTCAGGCAACATCTATCTCAACATGGCATCCTCCATCAGACAAGTTTCCCTTACACACCTTGATGCGTCCCTAGGATGCTCTTTGGTTGATGGGAATGGATAGATCCTTGCAAGAACGAATCAGAGACTCAAGTTCTTCAGGGTTCACTACAAGAAAACACGTATTTACCGACTGTTTTTACCGACTGAATACGCAGTAGCTATATTTATCGACTGTTTACCGATTGTTTACGGACTGAATTGCTACCACAACAAAACAGTCACTAAACGGTCGGTAAACACCGACTACAATAAGAATGTCGGTATTTTATGACTAATATGTGACTAAAATAGTCGTCGGTAAAAAACAGTCGGTAATCGGTCGCTAAATAAGCGACTGTTTACCGACTGATTTATGTAGTAGCTAAACCGTCACTATTCAGTCGCCAAATCTAACTCCTTAACTACATAACTCAAACACTATATTATACTTCAAATACCAAAATTCATATCAAACCCCATTTTATGTACACTTTCTTGATTTTCAAACCCTCTTATATATTTTAAACTCTAAAATCTAAACTTTATATATATATTCTAAACTCCTTATACTTTCCATTATAGTATATAAAAATACTATAGGTTTTTAAAAATTCTTAGTAAGTTTGTCATTTATGAGGCTTTTAAAAATTGTAGTATAAATAAGTAAACACTTAGTAATTTGTAGTTAATGAAGTTTTGAAAATTTGTAGTGTAAATAAGGAGACAATTAGTAACTTGTAGTTTATGAAGGTTTAAAATTTGTAATATATGATAAGTGAAGATCTTAATAAATTTGTAATATATGAAGTTTTAAAATTTAGAAATCTAAAATAACTAGATTTCGTAGTTTTAAAATGTTAATATATAAGTCTTTTTTAGTTTCTTATATTCTTAAATTCTTATTAATAGTTTTGGGATTCATTCAGAAAATTATATTTTTTTAAAACCTAACTAAACCCTAAACCCTATCCATACCCTAAACCCATTTCCCACCACATAATTAACCTAAAAATTTTCCCTCCTAAACACAAAACCCATTTCCCCCTAAACCCAAAATTTTCCCTCTAAACCTAAAATTCTCCCTCTTAAAGCTCAATTCTATACTTAGCCAAAAAAAAAAAAACTAAAGCGTCTCTCTCTCATTCTCGCGGAGTCTCTCTGTTTTTTACCCTAGCCGCCTCACAGGCTCCTCTCTCTCTCTCTCTCTCTCTCTCTCTCTCTCACTCTCACTCTCTCACAGGCTACTCTCTCTCTCTCTCACAGACTCCTCTCTCTCTCTCCCAGACTCCTCTCTCTCTCCACGATGGCTCCTCTCTCTCTCGCGCATCATCTCGCCGTATTTTGTTACTAAAACGTTTCACCGCCGTTTTGTTGGTTCTGTCCGAGCCTCCGACACCTCCGTCGACTCATTCTTCCCATTCCCAGGTAAGCTTCTTCCTCTCGCACCAATACTAATTTCAGATCTGAATCTCTGTAGATGACTTCTTCATTTCTTGTGTAGAATCAGTTTCACTACGATGTCTTTCTGCAATCAACTAAGCCGCCGTCTCGTCAAGCAAGGCCCTTTCACCAAACAGCCCTTCAGGTCTTTCTCTTCCGAAGCCACTCACCACAGATACCACCAGGAGACGCACAGTTTCCTGGAGCCAGAGAGCTATATAGGAAGCTGGGAGGCTCTGAAAGATCCCAAAGATGCTGAGAGGATGCTTGCACAGCTTAGGAGAGACTATGCCAAGAAAGTCAAGCTGTACCGTAGAGACTATGTGCATGAGATTGAGATGCTTCGTGTTGAGAAGCAGCGTAAGGATGAGGCGAGATTGTTGGCTGAACGTGCTGCTAATGAGGAGAGGCGGCGTTTGAAAGCTGAGGCTGCCAAGGTTAGAGCTGAGGAACGTAAGGTCTTTGAGGAAGAGTTCAGGAAAACCTTGGTACGTTCATTCTTCTTTCTTTAGATATAGGCTCTGTGTAGTGGAAACCATGATGGGTCTTTGATCAAGTAGGTAAGTCTAGTGTGTGAGATGAGTCTTGAGTAAGATAGGGGGAAAGGGTTTGTCTTGGCATGTGAAGACTTAAAGTGTTATTAGCTTTTTGAAAGTTTGGGACTTTACGTAGTTATGCTTCAGGGTTGGGTTACTGTTAAATAAAAAGGGTAGCTTTGATCAAGTATGTAAGTCTATAGTGTTTGAGATGATTCTTGAATAAGATAGGGGGAAAGCGTTTGTCTGGTATGTGAAGAATCAAAGTGTTGTTAGCTTCTTGAAAGTTTTGATTTCTTTTCATAGTTATGCTTCAGGGTTTACATCTATGCTTTGTTATCGACCAGTTGAAGAGAGATCTTTAAATAAGAGCTGATGAAGTTATATGGCGATGGGATTAGATAAGTGTTGGTTAACCTCAAGTGGAAGTTTTGATGAATCCTATAACCATAATAATATCTCTGCATTAGCTGTTGTTCTTGTTCAAAGCCCTTGACCTATTACATGTTAATGGAACATAAGATGGATACCTTATTTTGAAGGCAGTGAAACTTATTAGTTTAGAGGTTCCATTTGTTTGAGTATGAGGTAGAGGAACCATGGTTGACAAGACCGACGATGCTCACCCCCACACGCGCCTGTGACGGAGAGGAGGTCGATGAGCTTCATGGTTGACAAGAATGTGAGACAGTGAGAGTAGGTCGATGAGCTTAATGGAGGTGGTGGGATGATGATGGTGTGGAAGCGGCAGAGGTACGTGGTGGTGGTGTGGCGGTGGTGCGTGGTGGTGGTGTAGATTTAGATTTAGATTTAGATTTAGATTTAGATTTAGATATAGATTTAGATTTAAATTTAGATTTAGTTTTAGTTTTAATATTTTTTTGTAAATTTGTTTTTGTAACAATGTAAATCAATTCTAATATATAAATCAATTTTAATTTTCAAATTAATTAATTTGTGAATTGTTTTATTATTTTATTTTTTAGTATTGATTTAATTTGTGATTTATTTTTTTTAATATTTTTTTAACTTAGTCGCTGATGGAGTCACTAATCGGTCGCTAAATTTGGCGACCGATTAGTGACTCTTTTAGCGACTGAAAAATCAGTAGGTAATCCGTCGCTATTTACCGACTGATTAACGACTGATCTAATTAGCGACGAGCTATATTACGACCACTCTACTCGGTCGCTAATTAGTCGGTAATACTGATATAGCGACTGATTGCCTACTAATTTTGCAGTCGGCAAATCCTTGTTTTTCTTGTAGTGGTTTGTGGATTGAATGGTGACACAAGAGGGATGGATGATCTCTTGATACTCCTAGGCGACTGATCTGGATATGACACACCAAATAAGAAGCCCTTAACTCTGGATATTACACACCAGAAACCTTCAACTCGTCAAAGACAAGAGAGAAGAGAGAAAACTAGGTTTTTGATAAAAGATTGCGTGTCTACAATAGGGTTAGGGAAAACCCTTAAATAAAAGAAACCAGAGAACATACTCTCTAGGGTTTCGAAAACTTTAAAAAATGGAAACTATAGTTTATAACATAATATAAGCTTAAAATGTAATACTTCTACTGGTCTTGGGCCGAGATAGAGCCTAAGTGATTTGTAAGACAAGTCGTGGCCTCGTTAAAAACCTTCCTCCGGAAAACCTCGTGGGACAAAACCAAAAGCAAGGAAGAGAGCACACACCAAATGTCTTGCCAAGACACTAACTCAGCTTGATGTAGAGATGGCTTGAATGGTGTTCAGGACATCTCGGATCAAACCTTGTCCAAGACCTTCTTCTTGTTGTGGATGTGAAGTGAGTAATCCTACAACAGTCTCCTTAAGTTTCTTGACTCTGGAATGAGTCATGGGACCTTCTGGAATGGCTAGAGCATCTTCACGAGGCTGCTGGTGCTTTGTGGCATCATGGGGCTCGTCTAAGATCTCTTTGGCCTCTTCCATGATCACATCATATTCCTTGGTGCTTTCCATGATCACATCATCCCCTCCCTCTTCAAAAAGATTTGTCCTCAAATCTGTTTTATCTGCAATAGAGGGGACCAAGTTAGTAACATCAAAGTTTGAAATCAGGTTACACTTACCTTGCAAGCCTCTTTGATAGGCATTGTTGCTGACTGGTTCGGATATATAGAAGGCATTGATCCATTTAGTTCCTGATTCATTACTCAAACCAGATACATTGAAACAAAGCAAGTTAGCACATAAAAATTTATCAAAGAGTAATAATCTGATCCCAAATTGTGCTTTGCTCGGTTTTGGTTTGTGTGCTGCGTCTGGTGGTGCTTCTTTGATGAGAATGAAGCCAGTGATGTCTTGGTGCTTATCCTGATCCAAATCAGGTGACTTGAACCGCTTGTCTTCCACATTCTTGTCCTTTCTCCTTGTATGCTTCCAAGCTTTATCATAATCTGCACATGGCTCTTTTGACAAAAACAAGTGCGTCATATCTGTGTAATAGATAAAAGAACTCTTGAAAACATGATCACTTACCTTAGCATGCTCACCTGGTCTCCATAGATAGGTTTGAGATGTTCTAAGCTTAGCAAAATTCAAACAAAGTAGAGATAGGATCACCTGACTTGTAGAACCCATAACTCTTTCACCTGAGAAGCTTTGGACATGATTCCAAATCGACGTGAGACCCTGATGAGTTAAGCTTCCATAGAATTCGAGCTTGTTGAATAATTCCTTGTGGTTGTTGAGATATGTTCCTCGGACTGCTCCTTTGTCAAGACTGGCGGCTAGACAGCTTTCAAGATTTGCTTGGTGCTTCTCCAACTTAGCCAGGGACTCATCACTGATACTCTGATCATTGTAGCTCCTTTTTTCACCTGTACCTTTCTCAGCTTCTTTTGGACAAGTCAAGTGGGTTATCATGTCAAAGAATGTATTGTAGACCAGCATGTTAACAAGGCACAAAACAATACATCTAGAACCATTTATCTCAAGTTTCAGAAGTGCAATGAGTTTATCAAAGAACGTGTTATATACTAAGATATCATCAACTAACAGTCCCACACGTTTATAAACATCTTCAGCACACAAACAATCAATCTCAAGTTCAGAGATATTTGCAGATTTCAAAATTTCAAACTTAACATCAGAATGATGCAATCTCGATTCATGCAACTGCCTAGGTTCTTTCAAGACATATGTGGATGGAAAACAATCATAAGTGATCAAATCCTGCCTAGGAAAATTCACAACAAAAGTTTTCTCTTCAGTTCTAGCAAACAAATCACAAGGTTCTCTAAAACAGAAATCAGTTTGTTTCAACTCAAGCTCTAAAACGTTTTCAAAGTGATCAAAGCTCTTGCTATGTTTCAGAAACTGATCAAGACTCAAAACATGACCAGAAATGTTGTTATTATTATTTTGAAAATATTTTTGATCAAAGAGGTTTTCTGGTTCCAGTTCTTTAAAATATTTAAGCATGTTATCAAAAACAGAATTTGAAACACAAAAATCTTTTACTTTGTCAAGACCAAAACGTTTTATGTCTTTAGTACTCACTTTAACACACATTATAGGCACAGAACTAACCACTTTAGCTTCCTTACAGTGCTTTTGCTGGTTATGAGACAAGGGTTTAGGAGTTGGGTTAGACTGCAAGCTGTTCTGATGTTCCAACTCTTCTCCTTGTGTTGATTGCTCTGGTTCTCTATCTACCGATTCTTCTTTTGCAACCTGTGAAACTGAAACAAGGCTACTCGGTTGCACCGGTTCAATAAAAGTTAGTTCATCACAAGAAGTACTGAAATTGAATTCAGGCTGAGGTAAGAAAAGAGAACACTCTTGTTCTGTCCCAAACTTTCTTTTTACCAAAGATGTTTCTGTTTGAGCTTCTTGAGTTAGGGCAGTTAAATCTGATTGTGCAGCTGAGTCTGGTTCTTGTTTCTGTGATGAACGTCCAGGGTTGGTCCTCTTGAATTGCTTCTCCACATCCATCATTACTTGTAATAACTTCTTTTTATCTTCCTCACTGAACCAGGAATGTTTTTCTGTTTTATCTTTGCTGTAACAGGTTACTGCCTTGCTAGATGTGACTTCCTTCATTGGAGACTTTAGGGAAGTGTTGCCTTTGGATGCATACTTTTCCCTCAGTAACAACTTCAGACCCTCCCACGTGGTGATAGTTGGTTCCTTGTAGAACCTGCGATCATCTTTTTCTTGCAACCACCACTTATAAGCGTTTCCTTTGAGTTGAGAAATCGCAAAAGCTAATCTTTCCTTCTTCAATATTCTGTTGTAATGCAGCCACTTGTCCATGCTTCTTTCCCATCCTAGATAGTCACCTTTTCCTGAAAAAGCATAGAGTCGAATATCAGTAAGTGGTTTATAATCAGAACAAAGATCAATTGATTTAGGAGTGAGAGAAGATTGGCGTGGTCTCCTCCATGTGTTGGCTGGTTGCTTGAAGTGTGGCTCTCCATGACCATTAGCTTGTTGGAGATCCTGTATAAACTCCTGCCAGAGTTTATCATGGCTGGTTTTCATCATCTGCTGCAGCTGAGCATTCATAGCTTTAAGTAACAGCCTTTCATCCTTAGTAAGGACTCCTTTCTGATCTCCTGCCATGGTACCAACGTTGCTTCCTCCCCAGACTCGGTCCCTATTGCTTCCTGCACAAAGGAAAACGAAAATAACCAGTAAAAGGTTTCTAGGTAACAAGACAAGCAAAAAGGAAAAAGGAGAACACGAAATCAAGCTTGTTTTGCAAGACAAAAGCAAAAAGGATAATTCGTCTAGGTAAAAAAGGAACTAGGGTTTCTGATTTCAAGCAAAAAGGAAATTCTTTAAACTTTGTCTAAACTTCTCTAAGGTTTTCTAGCAGCCTAAACAACCTTAATCTACTCGTGTTCAAGGTAATTAAGTTGATTTGCAGAAGAAACAAAGTGATCTAAAGAGACAAGACCTTATGCGGCTAGGGTTTAACAACTAGGGTTTCCGCAAGCAAAAAGGAAAATCTCTTAAACCTTGTCTAATCTCTCTGAATTTCGAGCAGCCCTAAACAGATTAGATCTATTGCTTAATCAAGATAATAGAGATGAAACACGGATGAAACAAAAACAATAAGAGAGAAAACGAGCACTTCCCAACCAAAGTTGCTCTGATACCACTTGATGCGTCCCTAGGATGCTCTTTGGTTGATGGGAATGGATAGATCCTTGCAAGAACGAATCAGAGACTCAAGTTCTTCAAGGTTTTTGGATTGAATGGTGACACAAGAGGGATGGATGATCTCATGATACTCCTAGGCGACTGATCTGGATATGACACACCAAATAAGAAGCCCTTAACTCTGGATATTACACACCAGAAACCTTCAACTCGTCAAAGACAAGAGAGAAGAGAGAAAACTAGGTTTTTGATAAAAGATTGCGTGTCTACAATAGGGTTAGGGAAAACCCTTAAATAAAAGAAACCAGAGAACATACTCTCTAGGGTTTCGAAAACTTTAAAAAATGGAAACTATAGTTTATAACATAATATAAGCTTAAAATGTAATACTTCTACTGGTCTTGGGCCGAGATAGAGCCTAAGTGATTTGTAAGACAAGTCGTGGCCTCGTTAAAAACCTTCCTCCGGAAAACCTCGTGGGACAAAACCAAAAGCAAGGAAAAGAGCACACACCAAATGTCTTGCCTAGACACTAACTCAGCTTGATGTAGAGATGGCTTGAATGGTGTTCAAGACATCTCGGATCAAACCTTGTCCAAGACCTTCTTCTTGTTGTGGATGTGAAGTGAGTAATCCTACAACAGTCTCCTTAAGTTTCTTGACTCTGGAATGAGTCATGGGACCTTCTGGAATGGCTAGAGCATCTTCACCAGGCTGCTGGTGCTTTGTGGCATCATGGGGCTCGTCTAAGATCTCTTTGCCCTCTTCCATGATCACATCATATTCCTTGGTGCTTTCCATGATCACATCACACCTCAACAAAATGGTGTGGCCGAAAGAAAGAACAGACACCTCATGGAGGTGGCAATGTCGATGATGTTCCAGGCCAATGTACCAAAGAAGTTCTGGAGTGATGCAGTGTCTACAGCATGCTACTTGATCAACAGAACACCAACCCGAATCCTTGAAGACAAGTCTCCTTTTGAGGTCTTGAACAGGTATAGACCAACCTTGGATCATCTTAGAGTCTTTGGTTGTCTATGCTTCGTGTTAAGACCAGGGGAGTTGAGGAACAAATTAGATGCAAAGAGTACCAAGGGGATGTTCATAGGGTATTCACCAACTCAAAAGGGGTACAAATGCTATGATCCGGTCACAAGGAGGGTACTGGTGTCAAGCGAAGTAAAGTTTGTTGAAGAAAGAGGGTATTATGAAGAGAAGAATCAAGCAGAACTGAAGGATGTTCCATCAGATAAGGCGGCCAACCTAAGGATAAAACTGGAAGGTCTTGGTATTAATCTGTCTCAAGAGCCAAGGAATGGAGGAGGACAACCTCAAGGTCCCCCCAATACAAATGAAGAACATCAGGGTCCCCACTTTGACCATGAGGGGGGAAATGAACCTGAAGAGAATACTCAAGAAGAAGAAGAACAATCAGGTTCTCATGATCAAAGTATGGAGCAACAAGAGCAAGAAGAATGACAAGGATCAGGGAATGATGAAGAAGGACAAGATCAAGAACCGGAAGTTGAGCAACAAGAGCAACAACTGAGAAGAAGTACTAGGATCAGAAACCCTCCAACCAATTGGGTGAATACAAGAGTTTACTACAATGCTCAAGCAGTGGAGCATCCTTCTCGTGTCTCATGCTCTCTTGCTCACTACCCTGAAGATCATTGTGTGCTGATGGTTAACCTAGATCAGAGCTACATTCCAAAGTCTTATGATGAAGCTATGAAGGATAAAGAATGGAAGGAGTCAGTTGGTGCTGAAGCAAACGCCATGATCAAAAATGATACATGGTATGAGAGTGAACTTCCAAGAGGAAAGAAGGCAGTGTCAAGTAGGTGGATCTTCACCATCAAGTATCTTGCAAACGGGAAGATAGACAGGAAGAAGACTAGACTAGTTGCAAGGGCTTTCACTCAGACTTATGGTGAAGACTACCTAGACACTTTTGCTCCGGTTGCAAAGCTTCATACTATCAGAATAGTTTTGTCAGTTGCGGTTAATCTAAGATGGGGTCTATGGCAAATGGATGTGAAGAATGCGTTTCTTCAAGGGGAACTTGAAGATGAAGTGTATATGTATCCTCCACCGGGTCTTGAACACTTGGTAAAAGAAGGGAATGTCTTAAGGCTGAAGAAGGCTATATATGGTCTCAAGCAGTCTCCAAGAGCCTGGTACAACAAACTGAGTACTACCTTGAATGGGAGAGGCTTCAAGAGATCCGAGCTCGACCACACCCTCTTCACTCTCACATCTCCCTCAGGTATCATTGTTCTTCTAGTATATGTTGAACCTGAAGAGAATACTCAAGAAGAAGAAGAACAATCAGGTTCTCATGATCAAAGTATGGAGCAACAAGAGCAAGAAGAAGGACAAGGATCAGGGAATGATGAAGAAGGACAAGATCAAGAACCGGAAGTTGAGCAACAAGAGCAACAACTGAGAAGAAGTACTAGGATCAGAAACCCTCCAACCAATTGGGTGAATACAAGAGTTTACTACAATGCTCAAGCAGTGGAGCATCCTTCTCGTGTCTCATGCTCTCTTGCTCACTACCCTGAAGATCATTGTGTGCTGATGGTTAACCTAGATCAGAGCTACATTCCAAAGTCTTATGATGAAGCTATGAAGGATAAAGAATGGAAGGAGTCAGTTGGTGCTGAAGCAAACGCCATGATAAAAAATGATACATGGTATGAGAGTGAACTTCCAAGAGGAAAGAAGGCAGTGTCAAGTAGGTGGATCTTCACCATCAAGTATCTTGCAAACGGGAAGATAGACATGAAGAATACTAGACTAGTTGCAAGGGGTTTCACTCAGACTTATGGTGAAGACTACCTAGACACTTTTGCTCCGGTTGCAAAGCTTCATACTATCAGAATAGTTTTGTCAGTTGCGGTTAATCTAAGATGGGGTCTATGGCAAATGGATGTGAAGAATGCGTTTCTTCAAGGGGAACTTGAAGATGAAGTGTATATGTATCCTCCAACGGGTCTTGCACACTTGGTAAAAGAAGGGAATGTCTTAAGGCTGAAGAAGGCTATATATGGTCTCAAGCAGTCTCCAAGAGCCTGGTACAACAAACTGAGTACTACCTTGAATGGGAGAGGCTTCAAGAGATCCGAGCTCGACCACACCCTCTTCACTCTCACATCTCCCTCAGGTATCATTGTCCTTCTAGTATATGTTGATGATATCATCATTACTGGAAGTGACAAGGAAGGTATACAAGCTACTAACGAGTACTTGAAATCTGTATTTGAAATTAAAGATTTGGGAGAGATGAAATACTTTCTTGGAATAGAGTTGTGTAGATCCAAGGAAGGTTTATTTCTATCTCAAAGAACGTATACACTTGATCTTTTGAAAGATGCAGGTATACCAGAATTGAAGACATTCAAGACACCCTTGGAAGAAGGATATAAAGTACCACGAGAGGGGGAGATAGAAGACAGTCCCCTCTTTCAAGATGCTAAGCTTTATAGAAAGCTTGTTGGTAAGTTAATCTATTTGACAATCACAAGACCTGATATATGCTTTGCTGTGAATCAGGTTAGCCAACACATGCAAGGGCCTAAGGAGCATCACTGGAACGTGGTGAACCGGCTTCTCATGTACCTGAATGGAACATCAAGTCAAGGAGTTTGGATGGGGTGCAATGAGAGCACAGAAGTTGTTGGATATTGTGATGCAGATTGGCCCGGGGATAGGATGGATAGGAAGTCGACCACTGGTTATTGCACTTTCATTGGTGGGAACCTTGTTACCTGGAAGAGTAAGAAGGAAAAGGTGGTGTCCTGTTCCAGTGCTGAAGCCGAGTACAGAGCCATGTTGAAGCTTACAAATGAGTTAGTTTGGATCAAAGGGATACTGAAGCACTTGGGGATTGATCAAGACACACCCATGACCATGCATTGTGACAACCAAGCGGCTATACACATTGCCTCCAGCTCGGTGTTCCATGAGAGGACTAAGCATATTGAGGTTGATTGCCACAAGGTGAGGCAAATGATAGTATCCAGAGACATATTGCCATGCTATACCCGGAGTGAAGATCAACTAGCTGATGTGTTTACTAAAGCAGCTAGGCAAAAGACCATTGAGTCCATCCACACTCGTCTTGGACTCATGGATCTTACCAGAAAGAACTGATCCCCTCGCCATGGGGTCTTTACTCTTTTCCTTGTTGAGGTTTTATCCCTAAGGAGGGTTTTCTTTGGCAAGGTTTTTAATGAGGAAGATCTCATGGCATTCCAAGCTTGACTTGTTCCACATGGTCAAGCTTGAGGGGGAGTGTTGAACAGAGGTCTTAATATGGTAGAGGAAGGCTTATGAAGAGGAAAGGAAATGGTTTGGATCAGTCCGTACATGTCCGTACAACTAGGCCGTACAGGCCGTACAACTTGGCCATACAAGTGGGTGAAGAAGTTTACCGCGGACGAGGAAAAGTTACCCGGGTAAGAGTAACTCGACCCAGAGTTACTCTTACTAGTTACCAAGCGGACCAAGCTTGACTGAGGCACGTGTTTGACAGGCCGGCTCGTGCTGGAAGAGCATCTGGTCAAGATGCCAAAGGAATCTCGCGTGTGAAGCTCTCCAGCCACAAGTTTGAATTAGGCGCGCCTAAGACCGGTTGACTCCACATGCTTGGCGAGAAAGCTTATCCTAAACCTTATCTTTTATCCGTTGTAAACCCTTGCTTCCTCTCCTATATATTTGTAACCACTGTTCATTAGTCAATAACACGAAATCTTCAGTCTCCTCTCTTAGGCTCTCTCAAAGGTTTCTAGTCTTTCTCGTCGAGTCTCTTCTTCTTTAGTCTAAATCTCTCTCTAAGTCTCTTATTCTCGTCCTATTATCTTAATCTCTATCAATCTTTCAGTCTTCCCTCCATGTTTCCCTGCATCTTTCAAGAGATCAAGTGTATACTTTCTTTGGGACAGAAACAAACCTTCCTTGGATCTACATATCTCAATACCAAGGAAGTATTTCATCTCTCCCGAGTCTTTAATTTCAAACACAGATTTAAGGAAGTCTTTATTGGATTGAATACCTGCCTTGTCACTTCTTGTGATGATGATATCATCAACATACACAAGAAGGACAACTATACCTGATGTGGTCGGGAGAGTGAATAAGGTATGATCCAGTTCAGATTTCTTGAACCCTTTGCCATTGAGAGTAGTGCTCAACTTGTTGTACCAGGCTCTAGGAGATTGTTTGAGACCATAGATTGCCTTCTTGAGCCAGAGCACATTTCCCTTCTTCACTAAGTATTCAAGACCTGGTGGAGGGTTCATATAGACTTCATCTTCAAGTTCTCCTTGAAGAAAGGCATTCTTCACATCCATTTTCCATAGACCCCACTCAAGGTTAACCACAAGAGACAGAATGATTCTAATAGTGTGAAGCTTTGCAACTGGTGCAAAGGTATCCATATAATCTTCTCCATAGGTTTGAGTGAAGCCTCTTGCAACCAACCTGGTTTTCTTTTTATCAATCTTTCCATTCGCCAAGTATTTGATGGTAAAGATCCATCTACATGTTACTGCCTTCTTCCCTTTTGGCAACTCACTTTCATACCATGTGTCATTCTTGATCATTGCAGCCTCAGCACCAACTGACTCCTTCCATTCATTGTCTTTAACAGATTCCTCATAGGATCTTGGTATATAGCTCTCGTCTAGATTGACCATAAAGGAACAATGCTCTTCTGGATACTGAGTAAACGCGCAGACCACTGAGATGGGTGAGCAACTGCTTGGGATTATAGTTGATTCGCCCCTAGGATGCTCTTTGGTTGATGGGGAGGATAGATCCTTGCATGAATGAATCAGGGATTCAAGTTCTTCAAGGTTTGTTGATTGAATGGTGACACAAGAGGGATGAGACGACTCTTGATACTCCTAGATGATTAGCTCGGATATGACACACCAAGTAAACACCCTTAAAGCTCCGGATACAACACACCAGAGAGACACTCGACACACTTTCTAGAGAGAGAGCCGTCAAGAGAGAAAAGAACTCGATGATTATTAGATGCTTGAGTACAATAGGGTTAGGGAAAACCCTTAAATAAAAGAAACCAGAGAACATGCTCTCTAGGGTTTCGAAAATAATTAAAAATGGAAACTATAGTTTAAACATAACATAAGCTTAAAATGTAAATACTGTGAGAATAGAGAGAAACTGGTGAGAATGAAATGGAGAATGATTTTGGTGAAGAGAGTCAGCTTATGGTTTAGTTTGGATCAGAAAGACTGAGAATCAAAGAGAGAGTGTTTTTGAGAGTTTAAGAAAGATGGGATTATGGAGAGAGTTTGTGATCTTCTGGTTTAGTATGGACCAGAGAAAAGGATGGACGAAATTATGAGTGAGAGTATTTGAGAGTTTGTGAGAATAGGAGATTGAGAGAATAAAGTAACTAGAGATTTGTTGAAGGAAAGAGTTAACTTATCACTTCAGAGAGTATGAGAGTATGGAGAGTTTAAGAGAGTTTCTGAGTATGAGAGAGTGTATGAGAGTTAGAGAGTATATGAGAGATTGTGAACCAGAGAATGAGTGAAGGAGGAGGCTCAACTCTCCTTAGACATTTCGTGGCTTACATGTGGGGGCTTTATAGCCAAGTTACAAGACACTCACATGACATACAAACACATTAAACTACTAATAAAACATGAAAAACTTAAATAACTAATTATGTAGATAAAGAGAGATCAGAACAGGTTCAGAACTGGCTGGGGCAGAGTGGAGTGGAGCAGGCTGTGGCATGGGCAGTCTGGCACGTCCAGAGGAAGAGAAAGTGACTGGAGGAAGAGGGCACATTCAGCTTGGTGTGATAGTGACCGGTCCAGCTGCTTCTCCAAAGAACCCATGTGACTTCTACTTGTCCAAATCAAACTAGAACTGGGTAACTCCATTCAAACTTGATTCCCTTTATTTCTGGAGGCTCCCAACGTCCATATTAAGTCACCCTAACTCCTTTCTTGCCTTGAAAGGTAAGTTAGGGCAAGATGAGTTGCTTGTGGAGCAAGGCTGTATGGACAGATTCAAATTTGCTTGTTCCAGATGCTTGATTTGCTTGCTCCTGATTTGCTTGGTCTTTCATCAACTCTAGCTTTGTTTATTCTTCATTCCAACAAATACTTCTGCTAGTCTTGGGCCGAGATAGAGCCTAAGTGATCTGTACGACAAGTCGTGGCCTCGTTAAAAACCTTCCTCCGGAAAACCTCGTGGGACAAAACCAAAAGCAAGGAAAAGAGCACACACCAAATGTCTTGCCTAGACACTAACTCAGCTTGATGTAGAGATGGCTTGAATGGTGTTCAAGACATCTCCGATCAAACCTTATTCAGAACTTTCTTCTTGTTGTGGATGTGAAGTGAGTAATCCTACAACAGTCTCCTTAAGTTTCTTGACTCTGGAATGAGTCATGGGACCTTCGGGAATGGTTAGAGCATCATCACCAGGCTGATGGTGCATTTTGGCATCATGTGACTCAACTAAGCTCTCCTTGTTCTCCTTATTGATCCGGTCCATGATCACATAATCTCCTCCCTCTTGAAAAGGATTTGTCCTCAAATCTGGTTCATCAACAGCAAAAGGAGCCAAGTCAGTGACATTGAAGCTATTTTATACATCATACTTACCTTGGAGATCAAGTTTATAGGCATTGTCATTGATCTTGTGGATGATCTCGAAGGGTCCATCAACCCCTGGCATCAGCTTGGACTTCCACTCGTTGGGAAACCTATCCTTGCTCAGGTGAAGCCCAACTTGGTCACCGACTTCAAAGATCCTCACACGCCTTCCTTTGTTGTCTTGCTTCTCATAGAGCTTGGTTTTCTGCTCAATGTTTTGTCTAGCCTTCTCATGGATTTGTTGGACCATCTCAGCTTTCTTCTTACCGTCCAAACTAACCCTTTCACACTCAGGTAAAGGCATTAGATCCAAAGGAGAGGTGGGATTGAACCCATAAACAATTTCAAATGGAGAATACTTAGAAGGAGAATGCATGGCATGATTGTATGCAAATTCACAATCTGGTAAGTAGTCTTCCCAAGTTTTCAAGTTCTTTCTGATGAATGCACGCAGGAGTGTTCCTAAAGTTCTATTAACTACCTCAGTTTGTCCATGATGTGATCATGGACCGGATCACTAAGGAGAACAAGGAGAGTCTAGATGAGCCACATGAAGCCACATTGCACCAGCAGCCTGGTGATGGTGCTCTAGCCATTCTTGAAGGTCCCATGACTCGTTCCAGAGTCAAGAAGCTTAAAGAGAATGTTGTTGGATTACTCACTTCACATCCACAACAAGAAAGTCTTGGACAAGGTCTGATCCGAGATGTCTTGATCACCATTCAAGCCATCTCTACATCAAGCTGAGTTAGTGTCTAGGCAAGACATGGGGTGCGTGCTCTTTTCCTTGCTTTTGGTTTTGTCCCACGAGGTTTTCCGGAGGAAGGTTTTTAATGAGGCCACAACTTGTCTTCACATCACTTAGGCCCTATCTCGGTCCAAGGCTAAAGAAGTTTACATTTTATTTCATTTAAAAGCTTATGTTAAACTTAAACTATAGTTTCCTTTTTGCTTATTTCCGAAACCCTAGCGAGCATGTTCTTTGGTTTCTCCTTATTTAAACGGGTCTCTAAACCCTATTGTATTCATCCATCCTTTAATCAACGAGTTATCTTGTCTCCTTGACGGCTCTCTCTCTAAGATAAGTTGTAGAGTTTCTTCTGGTGTGTAGTATCCAGGAACCTAAGGGTGTTTGCTTGGTGTGTTATATCCAAGTTATTCATCTAGGAGTATCAAGAGATCTTATCATCCCTCTTGTGTCACCACTCTATCCACAACCTTGAAGAACTTGAGTCTCTGATTTGTTCTTGCAAGGATCTATCCATTCCCATCAACCAAAGAGCATCCTAGGGACGCATCAAGTGGTATCAGAGCACCTTTGGTTGGGAAGTACACGTTTTCTCTCTTGTTATTTTTGTTTCATCCGTGTTTAATCTCTATCATCTTGTTTAAGCAGTAGTTCTAATTTGTTTAGGGCTGCTCGATTTTCATAAGAGTTTAGACAAGGATTTAAACTTTTTCCTTTTTGCTTGCGAGAAAACCCTAGAGAGAGAAACCCTAGCCGCCTAAGTTCTTTGCTTCTTAGATCACTTTGTTTCATCCGTTAATCTTGTTAATCACCTTGAACACGAGTAAATTAAGGTTGTTTAGGGTGCTAGAAAAGCTTAGAAAAGTTTAGACAAGATTTGAAGAATTTCCTTTTGCTAGAAATCGGCAACCCTAATCTCCTTTTTGCTTGTAGCCGATTATCCTTTTTACTTTTGTCTTGCAGAAGAAGCTTTAGTTGGTTTAATCCTTTTTCCTTTTTGCTTGTCTTGTTACCTAGACACCTTTTACTGGTTATTTTGTTTACCTTTGTGCAGGAAGCATGGGATCCGAGTCTGAAGAAGAAGCTGCACTCGTCAGGAAGAACAAACTTCTCATGGAGGCTATGTCGGCTCAACTTAATCAGAACATTGTCGCAACCATGACCGAGATGATGAGGACCAACCTCAATGACATCCGGAGAGAGCTCATAGAAGACATCAGGAGAGCTACTAGTCAAGTTCCAAACCGAGAGACTAGGAGAGAAGAGAGACCTCATGCAACTCGCCAAGAGCATGCCGGTTATGAGGAGACTGACAATGAGTGTGAACACCTCAGTTCATCCTCAAGACAAAGCCAAAGAATACATAGGTGTAAGTTTTGTTATGAACAGAATGAAGAACACAAGAGAAAAAGAAGAGTTTGATTCGAGAACAAGAGAAGAGAGAGAGAGAAGAGTGTTTACTCGAGAGAATAGAGAAGGAGTTTTTCCTTAAACTGAATAATGGTCTGGAGAGCTACATAAATAGACATGGGGAGACAGAAGAGAAAATAATAAACAATTATCCACTTGCTTCTTCTTCCCAACTGTCATCAACCAATTTGAATTCGAAATTTGAATTTGAACACTGTGATGTAGTTGAGGCATGTAGTCGACTATATAATGTAGTTGAGGCATGTAGTCGAGGCATGTAGTCGACTATATCACTGGACTATGTAACCTGTGATGTAGTTGAGGCATGTAGTTGACTATATCACAGGACTATATAACCAGATGTCCTTCTCTTCTCTTGATGTCTCCATCTTTTATTCATGTCTTCATGTCAATACTCCCCCTCAAGCTTATCCACAGGATATGGTTAAGCTTGGAACCCATGAAGACATCCCTCATTAAAACCTTTGTGTGCAAAACCCAGTGGGATAAAAACATACAAAGGAAAGAGTAGATGCTTCATGGCTAAAGGGATCATGATCTGCCAAGTCTATGAGTCCTAACCTTGGACGAATGGACTCACAGACTTTGGTACTTGCTCCTTTTGTGAAGATATCAGCTAGTTGATCCTCACTTCTTGTGTAGCATGGTAGGATGATCTGTTGCTCCACTGCTTGTCTCACTATGTGACAATTCACCTCAATTTGCTTTGTCCTCTCATGAAACACTGAGTTTAATGCTATGTGAATAGCTGCTTGATTATCACAGTGCATTGTGATTGGTGTTGTAGTCTCTATACCCAAGTCTTTGAGCAGGTTTCTGATCCAAATGAGTTCACTGGTAAGTTTCCTCATTGCTCTATACTCTGCCTCAGCACTTGAACATGAAACTATCTTCTGCTTCTTGCTCTTCCAGGTAACCAGATTCCCTCCGATGAAGGTGCAATATCCTGTTGTAGACTTCCTGTCTACTCTATCACCAGCCCAATCTGCATCACAATAGCCAACCACTTCTGTGTTGCCATTACAGCCCATCCATACTCCTTGTCCAGGAGCTCCACTGAGGTATTTGAGTATCCTTTCCACCATTTTCCAGTGATGAACCTTTGGCACTTGCATATGCTGGCTCACCTGGTTCACAGCAAAACAAATATCAGGTCTAGTTATGGTTAGATAGATGATCTTACCCACTAGTCTTCTGTACTGCTTTGGATCATCAAATGAGGTGTCTTCATACTCCCCCTCACGCAAGATTTTGTAGCCATCCTCCAGTGGAGTCTTTGCTGGTTTTTCTCCAAGCATACCTGCTTCATTCAAGAGATCAAGTGTGTACTTTCTTTGGGATAAGAAGAGCCCCTCTTTAGATCGGTATACTTCTATTCCAAGAAAGTACTTTAGCTCACCCAAATCCTTAATATCAAATACAGATTTCAAGTAAGCTTTAGTGGTTTGTATACCTTCTTTGTCACTCTCTGTGATGATGATATCATCAACATACACAAGGATGACTACTATACCTTGTTGACTGGTGAGAGTGAATAGGGTATGATCTGCCTCCGATCTACTAAACACTTTTCCATTAAGAGTGGTGCTCAGCTTGTGGTACCAAGCTTTAGGTGATTGCTTAAGTCCATAGATAGCCTTCTTGAGTCTCAACACATTTCCTGGTTTTACCATGTCTTCTAAACCAGGAGGAGGGCGCATGTAGACTTCATCTTCTAGTTCTCCTTGAAGAAAGGCATTCTTGACATCCATTTGCCACAAATCCCACTCCAAGTTGGTTGCAAGTGAGAGAATGATCCTGATGGTGTGAAGCTTTGCTACTGGTGCAAAAGTATCCAAGTAATCTTCTCCATAAGTTTGGGCGAATCCTCTTGCTACCAGCCTTGTTTTCTTTCTTTCTGGTTTCCCATTAGCTAGATACTTGATGGTGTAGAGTAGACGGCTAGTTACAGCTTTCTTGCCTCTTGGGAGCTCAGTTTCAAACCAAGTATCATTCTTGATCATGGCATTGATCTCATCCTCCACTGATGCTCTCCACTCATCATCTGCCATTGCTTCTTCATACGTCCTTGGGATGTATTCTTGATCTACATTACTTATGAAGACTTGGTGCTCTTCTGGATATTGGGCCAAGGAATAAACTGCCTGAGTGGGATGAGCTACTGCATTGGCATTAAAGTACACCCGTTTGTTCTTCCAGGTTTCTGGATCATGTCTAATCCTAGTGCTTCTTCTTAGTTGTTGCACTTGTTCTTCTTCTGGTTGTGTTTGGACTTCCTCAGGATCCTGTTGATCATGGCTTTCAGAACCTTCAGGTTGCAGTGTTTCTTCTTGTTCTGGTTGGTTCCCCCCTTCATGATCAACATGGATACCATCTTCAACCGGATCAGCCGCTTGATTAGGTTGTTCTCTTGGCTTTTCCCTTGCCAAAGGCTGGTTAATCCCAAGACTTTCCAGGATGATTCTCAGGTTCGTTGCTCTGTCTGATGGGGTGTGTGTAAGATCCTCCAGATTTTCCCAGCTCTTCTCTCCATAATACCCCTTTGACTCAACAAATTTGACATCCCTTGAGACCATCACCCTTCTAGTTTCTGGTACATATCACTTGTACCCTTTCTGGTTAGCTGAGTACCCAATGAATATTGCTTTGACACTCTTGGCATCAAGCTTATTTCTTCGCTCTCCTGGAATCAAAACAAAACAGAGGCACCCAAACACACGCAAATGATCAAGAGAGGGTTTGTTTTTATTCAATACCTCAAATGGAGAGACATCATGGAGGACCCTTGTAGGGGTTCTGTTTATTAGATAGCATGCTGAGATCACAGCAGCACCCCAAAAACGTTTTGGAACATTTGTGTGAAACATCATGCTTCTGGCAACCTCCATAAGATGTCGATTCTTCCTCTCCGCCACTCCATTTTGTTGTGGTGTGTATGGGCAGCTGGTTTGATGAATGATTCCATGTCTGGCTAGATGGTTTTTGAATGCATGGCTTGTGTATTCACCTCCATTTTCTGACCTAAAAATTTTAATCCTGGCATTGAAATGATTAGTGACATAGCTCTGAAAGTTTATAATTCTAAAACTCTATCTTTAGATTGAATTAAGGTTAGCCAAGTGTACTTTGATTTCACATCTATAAAGGTGACAAAGTATTTATGGTTTTCTCTAGAAACACATGGAGCAGTCCATTCATCTGAGTGCACAAGATCAAAGCAGTGTTCATAAATAGTGGTTGATTTAGTAAAAACGGTTTTGCAATGTTTGCCAAGGATACAAGCTTCACAGCTATCATTCCTAAAAGACAGATTAGGGGACATCAATCCTAAGGCCCGAGAATGAGGATGGCCTAATCTTGAATGCCATAAAACATTAGAATCTAAAAAAGAAGCAGAACTAAGAGCATAAGGTAAATCTGATTTAAGTTTGGTGACTTCAAGCAAATAGAGGTCTCCTTTGCTTACACCCTTTCCAATCATCTTACTTGTCTCAATATCCTGAAAATGAACTTCATTAGGGCTAAAAATCACATGACAATTAAGATCAGAAGTCGTTTTCTAAACTGAGAGCAAGTTAGAAGCAAAAGTAGGCATATATAAGGCTTTAGATTCTCTACCAAACAAGTTCAAGTTCCCTATGCTCTCAATGGGTACTTTATCACCATTTGCAATCATCACATTTCCAAGAGTAGGTTTAACATTACTAATCAGTTTAGCATCTTTGATCATATGATGAGATGCCCCTGAATCTATGATCAATGGCCTAGTAGGTTGAGATATGTTCTGAATTGTATTTAAAGCATTATGATCATTACTACTGATGTTACCAGAGTTGGCATTGAGGGCTTTTATGAGAGCCTCAATGTCTGACTTGCGGATTAGGGAGTCCTCCTGGTTAAGTTGAGTAGTTGTTCCAGCAATGTGAGCAGTGGAGCTCATGGCCCTCCCTCCATTCTGGTTGAAGCTTGATGGAGGACGGAGGTGAGGGTGAAGAATCCAGCACTGGTTCTTCATGTGGCCGACCTTCCTACAATGATCACAAGTCACTGACTTCTTCCTATCTTCTGGTTTGAAGAAGGCCTTGTTTGCCGTTACTATCTCAGCCTTGTTGGCTAAGTTGAGTTCTCCTTTTCCTCCAAACAGACCAACTAAGCCTTGTTCCTTCTGGATTTGAGAGCACACCTCTTCCAGACTTGGTAGCTTATCAGCCCGCAGAATATGCTTAATGAGGTCGTTGTAAGCTGGGTTGAGAGTGAGAAGAAGCCCAAATACCTTGTCTTGCTCACGTCTTTCATTAAGGATAGTGGGATCAGTAGTGCTTGGCCTCAACATCTCCAGTTCTGCCCAGAGAGCTCTGAACTTACCAAAGTGTTGGTTAAAGTCCATATCTCCCTGGTTCAAGAGTTGATGGCCTTCTTTACTTCAAAGACCCTACTGAGGTTGGATATGTTTCCATATACCTTCTGTAGGGTATCCCACAACTCTTTTGCGGTTTCACAGTATGAGTAGGCCTCCATTATGGGACCATCAAGTGAGCTTTGGATGATATTCAGCACCATAAAGTCCTCTTGACTCCATTTGCCTTCATTTGCCACCACAATCTTCTTGCCATCTTCTCCTTGGATGGTTTGCTTTGGCGCCTCCCCTGAAGTGATATGCGTCCATAAGCCTCTTCCACCAAGGGCATTCTTGATCAATCTTGACCAGAAAAGGTAGTTAACCCCCTTTAGAGTGACTGGAATCACCACTGCCTTGTTTTGCTCCATTTCGAAAAGCTATTGACCAGTGGGTAAAAGGATGAACCAAGAATTGTTAGAGAAGTAAAGATGAGTTTCTGAATACTGGAGCAACCAGAGAGTACAACAGAACAAGTTTACTCTGTTTGTATTGTGAACGGAAGCTGAGAAAATATGAAGAACATATGAGGAACTCGCAAGAACAGATCTATTATCCACTGGATAAAAGAATGTTCATCAAGAAACTCAAGAACTGATCGGATGAAAAGAAAGAGGGAAGAGATTAGAGTAGATTTGTGGAAGAAAAATTAGGTTTAGGAGCCAAATGGCTCTGATACCATGTAAGTTTTGTTATGAACAGAATGAAGAACACAAGGGAAAAAGAAGAGTTTGATTCGAGAACAAGAGGAGATAGAGAGAGAAGAGTGTTTACTCAAGAGAATAGAGAAGGAGTTTTTCCTTAAACTGAATAATGGTCTAGAGAGCTACATAAATAGACATGGGGAGACAGAAGAGAAAATAATAAACAATTATCCACTTGCTTCTGCTTCCCAACTGTCATCAACCCGTTTGAATTCGAAATTTGAATTTGAACACTGTGATGTAGTTGAGGCATGTACTCGAGGCATGTAGTCGACTATATAATGTAGTTGAGGCATGTAGTCGACTATATCACTGGACTATATAACCAGATGTCCTTCTCTTCTCTTGATGTCTCCATCTTTTATTCATGTCTTCATGTCAATAATAGGCGTGTCCAAGAAAGAAGGATGAACCAGGGAGATGAGCTTGCTGGTTTGAAGATAAAGATACCCCCATTCCATGGCTAAGCTGATCCGGATGCCTACCTTGAGTGGGAGAAGAAGATTGAGCTAGTCTTTCAGTGTAAGCAGTACACAAACCACAAGAAGATTCAGATTGCTGCTACTGAATTCTATGACTATGCTCTAAGTTGGTGGGATTAGTACATCACAACTCGTAGAAGGAATGGAGAGGAACCAGTTGAGACTTGGACAGAGATGAAGTCTATCATGCGCAAGAGGTTTGTTCCAAGCCACTACCACAGAGACTTGCATCACCGGCTTAGGAAGCTTACTCAAGGTTCAAGATCAGTGGAGGAGTATTACCAGGAGATGGAGTTGCTCATGCTAAGATCTAGCATATCAGAAGATAGAGAAGCAACCATGTCAAGGTTCCTTTGTGGTTTAAACCGAGAGATACAAGACAATGTTGAGATGGAACATTATGTGGAGCTTCAAGAGATGCTACACAAGGCTATTCTTGTTGAGCAACAGCTCAAGAGGAAGGGACATTCACGCAACCAATATGGCTCTAACCGCTTACACAACACCAAGGAAGAGAAGTCACCTTACCCTAAGGAGTCTAAACCGTTCCAGAAGGATCACAAGTCCTATCCAAGAGAAGAGACCAAACCAAGCAGTGCTCTTGACAAGGGCAAAGGCAAGGTTGAAGCTTCTAGTTCCAGAGCTCGTGATGTCAAGTGTTTCAAGTGCCAAGGAAGAGGTCATTATGCCAATGAATGTACCAACAAGAGAGTCATGATCTTGCTGGAAGATGGAGAGTATGCCTCAGAAGATGACAACACCGAGTCTGACCAAGAAGACACCGAAGAAGAACATGAAGAAGGACCAGTCCAGGGGAAGCTTTTAGTAGCAAGAAGGCTTCTAAGCTTGCAAAACAAGGCTGAGGATCTAGAGCAGCGTGATAACCTCTTCTACACCCGCTGCTTGGTCCAAGGAAAGGTGTGCAGCCTCATTGTTGATGGAGGTAGTTGTGTGAATGCTGCGAGTGAAACCATGGTCAAGAAGTTGGGATTGAAGGTTCAGAAGCATCCCAAACCTTACCGGCTACAATGGCTGAATGAAGAAGGCACCATGAAGGTTTTAAGTCAAACTTCTATGCTAACATGGGTGATATCAAAAGAACTCTCTACTCTAAACAATCTGCTATCTTACTTGTGTTTAAAGAAACTCTTTTGAACTTAACAGATTCTACACCAGTGTATCTGAGTGAGATGGTTTCTCTTTTGCAGGAGTTTCAAGATGTATTTCCAGAGGACAATCCCATTGGTTTACCACCTTTGAGAGGGATTGAGCACCAGATAGACTTTGTTCCAGGATCTACACTTCCAAACCGTCCAGCATACAGAACCAACCCGGTTGAGACCAAGGAGTTGCAAAGACAAGTAGAGGAACTCATGGAGAAGGGCTATATCCGAGAGAGTTTGTGTTGGAATTCATGAGTGTTTGTCTCATGTCAAGAGAGTATTCAGTTAACTTGTAACTGAATCCTCTTCAACCATACAACAGGAACTCACCATTTAATGGAAGAGACAACCAACTTGTGATTGAATCCTCATACACAGCTTACTATATAACCAAGAATCCTAGACAGTAAACTGGTTTTGTGAAGCAGAAACTCTCTAGTATGAATCTAATCCTTGAGAAGTAACACAACACTTAGAGTTTGTGTACTTAAGATGAAGAGGATTTTAGAATCAGTAATCTAGAGATTAAGAGAATATAAAGAAGAGTTTAGAGTGAGTTTGACAAGTATTAGGCTGCCTTAAGAGAGATAGAGTTAAGGTAGCCTCTAAACCCTAATGCTTAACTCCTTACATTTTGAATATTGTTTAGACCCAAGAAAGAGAGAGAGCAACACGAGCTTAGAGAGAGAGAGAAACTTGTTTATTGATTCTGGTAAGTGTTACAAGAGAAGGTGAAGGTCTTTAAATAGACAATCACTTACAATAAACAATTACTAAAACAAGGAAATATAAACAAATAATTCTGTAGGGATGAGAAGAGGCCAAAGGGGATACAACCAAGGGGAGGCACGTCCAAAGGAGGAGAAAGGGACAGGAGAGAGATAGGGACCAGGTCTGATGAGTGAAAGTGACAGGCCAGCAACAGCTCCCCCTTAAGTTTAACATGTGACTTTCTTCCATATTTGAATCTGAATCTGGTCAAACCCTCTACCAACGGTTTCCTTAGCTTCTGGAGACCCTCAGCTCGTGTTCCCATCAGTACCTTGCCTCCCAAGGCAAGTTAGGTCATAGTAGATTGCTTGTGATCCAAGTCTGTACAAACAGAACAAGATTGGCTTCTCTTGATGAACTTATCCTTGGATCATCAACCATCTTCTTCTTCAGGTCATCCCTTTATTTATTTCAATACTCCCCCTCAAGCTTGACCATAGGAGATCCTTGGTCAAGCTTGGAACTGAGAGCACTTGCCTCATTAAAAACCTAAGTGTGGAAAACCTTTAGGGATAAAACCATCACTTAGGGAAAAAGAGTGCAACTACCCTCAGCCTAGGGATTGGCCAGTGAGCCTAAGGAGCTTAAGATTATTTTCATGGACTCCTTAGACTCTGGATCATGTCTTTTCTTCAATGGCAAGTAGGCACCAATGCCTTCCTTGCTTTGCACTCATCACACCTTTGAGCTTCTTCTTGTGGTCAGAGTTTGTCTCCCCCTTTCTTTTGGCTTCTGGCCTTCATCATGGGTTGAGTCCAAGTCTACCTTGTTCATGAGCTCAATAGGTACCTGATGCAAACAATGCACAAACACATGCATCAATTCTCAAGGGAGAAACCTATCAATCATAAGAATGAGTATATATTTAGGTACTTCCCTTGCATAAGTTTCTGAAGAATGGACATTGGCTTCTCATTTTAAGACCCCTCCTCAAGCTTGACCTGAGAATGAGAGTATGTGGTCAAGCTTGGAAGATGAGAGCCAGTGATGATCACCAATGCCTTGAGACCACAGCCCTCTTGGCTTGAATTGTGGCCTTTTCTCTTGAGTGTACATCCTGTCACCCTCTTTGCACCAGGTAAGTCACTTCTAAGAAATCTCTCCACTGCTCCATTCATCCTCTCAACCATATTGGAAGTTAATGGACACAATCAGTGTCCAAAGTGTTGATGGGCAGTGGGCAATCTCCATGGTCAGGAATATACATCATGTGTAGGCTCTGAACAACATGGGCAACCTGTGAAACAAATAACTAGACACAGGCATCAGTAGACAAACAAGAGACCAGAACATGGTTTTCACCAAGTCTGATCTTTAAAACACATTTAGAACAAGTACAGCAAGCAATGGACAAATATCTTCATGATTCTATCCCAGAAATACTCTCTGAATCCTAATCATCAAGACTAAGCATTCAGGCAACAAGACAATTAATTTTCCTAAGGGCAAAAGTAAGACAATTTTTTCAACACAGTTTAACACCCTTAGAGAGATTCTAAACAAGATTGTGAGAATAGAGATTTAAGTAACCAGAGAGTATAAGTAACCAGAGTATAAGTAGAGAGTAGAGAATGATGTAACCAGAGTATTAGTAGCCAGAGAATGGAAGAATGATGGAGAATAAGTAACCTGGAGAATAAGTAACCTGGAGAATTAGAGAATGAGAGAATAGAGAATAGAGAATTGCTCAAGAGTTCTAATGGACAGAGTTTTGCTCTGTTTTCTTGAGTTTTGCGGAAGCATAAACAGCCAGGAGCATCCAATACTCATCAAGAGTTTGGTGCTTTATTAGCTGAAACACAATGGACTATTGAACAATTAATTTGCTCACTGATCTTAGACATGTGCCACTGGAATAACTCATGAACAGATGTTTTCCAGGGCTTGCAACAAAAGAACCAACAGAATAACACATGAACAAGTGTTTTCTGTGGCTTAGACAACAATGAATCCAATGGATCAAAACAGTTTGTCCACTGGTCAAAGAGATGCTCCATTAAGAGAAAGCTATTATCCAATGGATAAAGCATAATGGTGAAGCATTTTTGAAATCTTTCTCTTCCTCAAGCTTGATTCAAGATACTAACAAGTACTGACCAAGCTAACACAATATCAGAGTGGGAGAGAAAGGATTTATTTCAACAAAACAGAGATAAAAGAGGTGAGTTTATTCCCAAAGAAGAGCAACAAAGCTCTGATACCATGTTGGAATTCATGAGTGTTTGTCTCATGTCAAGAGAGTATTCAGTTAACTTGTAACTGAATCCTCTTCAACCAATCAACAGGAACTCACCATTTAAGGGAAGATACAACCAACTTGTGATTGAATCCTCATACACAGCTTACTATTTAAGTTGTTACAAGAGAAGGTGAAGGTCTTTAAATAGACACGAGCTTAGAGAGAGAGAGAAACTTGTTTATTGATTCTGGTAAGTGTTACAAGAGAAGGTGAAGGTCTTTAAATAGACAATCACTTACAATAAACAATTACTAAAACAAGGAAATATAAACAAATAATTCTGTAGGGATGAGAAGAGGCCAAAGGGGATACAACCAAGGGGAGGCACGTCCAAAGGAGGAGAAAGGGACAGGAGAGAGATAGGGACCAGGTCTGATGAGTGAAAGTGACAGGCCAGCAACAGCTCCCCCTTAAGCTTAACATGTGACTTTCTTCCATATTTGAATTTGAATCTGGTCAAACCCTCTACCAACGGTTTCCTTAGCTTCTGGAGACCCTCTGCTCGTGTTCCCATCACTACCTTGCCTCCCAAGGCAAGTTAGGTCATAGCAGATTGCTTGTGATCCAAGTCTGTACAAACAGAACCAGATTGGCTTCTCTTGATGAACTTATCCTTGGATCATCAACCATCTTCTTCTTCTGGTCATCCCTTTATTTATTTCAATAGTTTGAGCCCATGTGCTGTACTAGTGCTCCTAGTGCCTAAGAAGGATGGTACATGGCGGATGTGTGTTGATTGTAGATCAATCAATAACATCACAGTGAAGTATCGCCATCCTATCCCTAGACTTGATGATATGCTTGTTGAATTGCATGGTTCTTGCATCTTTTCTAAGATAGATTTAAAAAGTGGTTATCATCATATTAGGATGAAAGAAGGAGATGAATGGAAAACTGTATTCAAAACTAAACATGGATTATATGAGTGGTTAGTTATGCCATTCGGATTAACCAGTGCACCTAGTACATTCATGAGATTAATGAATCATGTTTTTAGATCATTCATAGGCATTTCTGTTGTAGTATACTTTGATGACATCTTAGTATATAGCAAGAACTTAGAAGAACATCTAGAACATCTTAGGGCTGTCCTGAATGTTCTAAGGAATGAAAAGCTTTATGCCAACTTGAAGAAGTGCACTTTTTGCACGGATAACTTGGTTTTCCTAGGCTTTGTTGTGAGTGCAGATGGATGGAGTTAAGGTCGATGAGGAGAAGATCAAAGCCATCAAAGACTGGCCGAGTCCAACCACAGTAGGAGAGGTGAGGAGTTTCCATGGGCTTGCTGGGTTCTATAGGCAATTTGTGAGAGACTTTAGCACCATTGCAGCCCCCTTGACCGAAGTGGTAAAGAAGGATGTCAGATTCAAGTGAGGAGAATCACAAGAGAAGGCTTTCCAGAGCCTAAAAGAGAAGCTTACTCAATCACCTCTTCTTATGCTTCCTGACTTTACTAAAACTTTTGAAATAGAATGTGATGCCTCAGGAATTGGAATTGGTGCTGTATTGATGCAGGATAGGAAACCTATAGCCTACTTCAGTGAGAAGCTTGGAGGAGCCACTCTCAACTATGCAACCTATGACAAAGAACTCTATGCCTTGGTGAGGGCCTTGCAAACATGGCAGCATTACTTGTGGCCCAAGGAGATTGTCATCCACACTGATCATGAGTCCCTAAAGTATCTAAAAGGGCAGAGTAAGCTTAGTAAGAGACACGCAAGATGGGTTGAGTTCATTGAGACCTTCCCATACGTGATAAAGTATAAACAAGGTAAGGAGAACATAGTTGCTGATGCACTATCTCGGAGGTATGTTCTCTTGACTACTTTAGATGCTAAGTTACTTGGGTTTGAGCAGATAAAGGATATGTATGATACTGACAATGATTTCAAGGAAGCTTATGCTTCTTGTGAGAAGTTTGCTGCAGGGCATTACTTTAGACAAGAAGACTACTTGTTTTATGACAATAGGCTATGTGTGCCTAACTGCTCTTTGAGAGATCTTTTTGTCAGGGAATCTAATGGAGGCAGTCTAATGGGGCACTTTGGGATTGCCAAGACCTTAAAAGTTTTGCAGGATCACTTCTATTGGCCGCATATGAAGAGAGATGTGGAGAGAATCTGTGGGAGGTGTGCTACTTGCAAGCATGCCAAGTCCTAAGTCCAATCCCAGGGTTTGTACACTCTTTTACCCATTCCACACCATCCCTGTGAATTTAGAGAGAATTATAGAAAGATTCGACCAAGAACTCCAGAAACCAGCTCAAGAACATGAAGAACAACAAGAGAGAAGAGACATTTCGTGGGAGAGAGAGAAAATAGAGAAGTGAATTATTATTATTCAACTTGCTTGTTTAGGTTCCTGGAACCAGCATATAAATAGAATAGACAAATATCTAGGATAATACTAAACAAAGGGAAATCCAGAATAATAATAAACAATGTAGGAACAGTCCAACTGTCTGGGCAGGACCACCAGACTGAACCAGCAGGACCACCAGACTGAAAGTGACCTCTCCCAACAGTTGTCTGGGCAATTTGAATTTAGTTCCACATGTGATCCAGCTTCCCCAACGTTCCTCTTGTTCAGGCAAGCTCAGATAAGTCTTCTTGGTTTATTTTCGTCCAACTCTCCACTTCCTTTGCTTGCAAGTCACGTTGGATCACTTAGGTTGTACGGACAGACTTGACTTCCAAGTTATCTTGAATCCTTGTTTTAATCCAAACAACTTGATTTCCTTTTGCTTCTTATTGCTTCATCTCAACACTCCCCCTCAAGTTTGACCATAGGGACTAGTCAAGCTTGGAAACCATGAAGCATTCCCTCATTAAAACCTTTAGCTTAGAAAAACCACTTGGGAGAAAACTAAGCCAAGGAAAAAGAGTAGAACACCTCATGGCTATGAGGATCAGTGAGATGGGATATCCATGAGTCCAAGCTTTGAATGAATGAACTCACAGACCTTTGTGCTTGCTGCTTTGGTGAAGATATCAGCCAGCTGGTCTTCACTTCTAGTGTAGCAAGGCAATATTAGTTGCTGCTCAACAGCTTGTCTAACCTTATGGCAATCCACCTCAATGTGTTTATTCCTCTCATGGAACACACTGTTGGATGCTATATGAATGGCAGCCTGGTTGTCGCAGTGCATGGTGATGGGTGTTCTACTCTCAATCCCCAAGTCTCTTAGCAGGTTCCTGATCCAGGTAAGCTCACTAGTAAGCTTTCTCATTGCTCTATATTCTGCTTCAGCACTTGAGCATGATACTATCTTCTGCTTCTTGCTCTTCCAGGTGACTAAGTTGCCTCCAATAAAGGTACAATATCCTGTTGTAGACCTCCTGTCCACTCTATCACCAGCCCAATCTGCATCACAGTACCCCACAATCTCTGTGCTTCCATTGCAAGCCATCCACACACCTTGACCAGGAGCTTCTCTCAAGTATCTCAAGATCCTTTCCACCATATTCCAGTGATGAACTTTAGGTGTTTGCATGTGTTGACTGACTTGGTTCACAGCAAAACACACATCTGGTCTAGTAATGGTCAGGTATATGAGCTTGCCCACCATCCTCCTATACTTCTTAACATCTTCAAATGGAGTATCCTCATACTCCCCCTCTCGCAGTACCTTGTAGCCTTCCTCCAATGGTGTCTTGGCCTGTCTTCCTCCAAGGTTTCCTGCCTCATTTAAAAGATCAAGTGTGTACTTCCTTTGGGATAGGAAGAGCCCCTCTTTAGAGTGGCATATCTCAATCCCTAGGAAGTACTTCAACTCTCCCAAATCCTTTATATCAAATGCAGATTTAAGAAAAGTCTTAGTTGAGAGAATACCTTCCTTGTCACTACCAGTGATGATAATGTCATCAACATAAATGAGAATGACAATAATCCCTAGCTTGCTGGTCAGTGTGAAAAGAGTGTGATCTGCCTCTGATTTGACAAATCCTCTTCCATTTAGTGTTGAGCTCAGCTTATGGTACCAGGCTCTTGGAGACTGCTTCAAGCCATAGATAGCCTTCTTTAATCTCAATACATTTCCTGGTTTGACCATGCTTTCTAGACCAGGTGGTGGTCGCATGTACACTTCATCTTTGAAGGAAAGCATTCTTGACATCCATTTGCCATAAATCCCATTCCAAGTTGACTTCCAATGAAAGTACAATCCTTATGGTGTGAAGCTTGGCCACTGGTGCAAATGTATCAAGGTAGTCTTTTCCATAGACCTGAGTAAATCCTCTTGCAACTAGTCTTGTCTTTTTCCTTTCTGGTTTTGTTAGATACTTGATTGTGAAGATCAGGCGACTTGTCACAGCTTTCTTGCCTTTGGGGAGCTCAGCTTCATACCAAGTGTCATTCTTAATCATAGCATTGATCTCATCTCCAACTGAGTTTTTCCATTCTTCATCCTCCATTGCTTCTTCATAAGATCTTGGGATATATTCTTGGTCTAACTCCCCAATGAAAGCTTGATGTTCTTCTGGATACTGAGCTAGAGAACATACTGCACTAATTGGATGAGCTACAGCTTCTACATTAAAGTACACTCTTGTGTTGATCCAGTTTAATGCTGGTCTCTTGATCCTTGTACTCCTTCTCAAAGGCTGTATCTGATCAGATTCTTCCTCCTCATATAATTGGGTTACATCTTCTGGTTGAACTTCAGTTACTGATGGCATCTCATCTTGATCATGAGCTACTGAATCTTCAGATTGGTGTGCCTGTTCCTCAGGCTGAGTTGTTTCATTGCCCCCCTCATGATCAGGATGAGTGACTTCAATGTTCTCCTCATCTTCGGTAGTATCATGAACTGGTGCCTTCTTGATTCCCTTAGGGTCGTTTGGTAAGTTGATGCCATGGTTCTCTAAGATTACTCTCAAGTTGTTGGCCCTATCTGAGGAAGACCGAGAGAGGTCTTTGAGATCATCCCAACTTCTCTCATCATAGTGACCTCTAGACTCCACAAACTTAACATCCCTGGAGATCAGAACCTTTCTTGTCTCTGGTACATAGCACTTGTAGCCTTTCTGAGTTGAAGAGTATCCAATAAACATGGCCTTTGTGCTTTTAGCCTCTAGCTTGTTCCTCAGTTCACCTGGAATCAAAACAAAACACACACACCCAAACACACGCAAATGGTCTATAGATGGTCTGCTTTTGTTGAGTACCTCATAAGGTGATATATCACTGAGCACTTTTGTAGGAATCCTGTTGATTAAGTAAGAGGCAGTCACGACTGCATCACTCCAAAAATGTTTAGGAACATTCATATGGAACATCATGCTTCTGGCCACCTCCATTAGATGTCGATTTTTCCTCTCAGCCACACCATTTTGTTGAGGTGTGTAGGGACAACTAGTTTGATGGATGATGCCTTGTGCTGCAAGGTGTTGCTTGAAGATTGTGCTTGTGTATTCTCCTCCATTATCTGATCTAAATATTTTGATCTTGGCATGAAAGTGGTTAGCAATATAGCTTTGAAAATTTTTAAATGCTTCTAGCACCCTATCCTTAGATTTCAACAAGGTTAACCATGTGTACTTAGATTTTTCATCTATAAAAGTCACAAAGTACTTATGTTGTTCTCTAGATGCACAAGGGGCTGTCCAAACATCAGAATGAATAAGATCAAAGCAGTTATCATAGATTGTCATTGATTTAGGAAACACAGACCTGCAATGTTTTCCTAGAATACAAGCTTCACAATCACTTTTAAAAGAAACACTAGGCAACATGATATTCAAGGCTCGAGAATGAGGGTGTCCTAATCTAGCATGCCATATTACATCTTTAGGTAATTCAGAAACAGAGTTTAAAGCACAAGATAAATCAGAAGCTAGCAGGGGGTCCTCAAGGAAGTACAAGTCTCCCTTGGTTCTACCTTTGCCAAGCAACTTACTAGTCTCAATATCCTGAAAATAGACTTCATTAGGGGTGAAAGTAACATGACAATTTAAATCAGTAGTGGCCTTTCTAACAGACAGAAGGTTAGAAGCAAAGGTTGGCATATAGAAAGCTTTAGACACCTTATCAAACAGTTTCAAATCACCTACACCTTTTATAGGAACTCTATCACCATTAGCTATCATAACATTTCCTAGAATTGGTTTTATATTAGTAATCAAGTTTGAATCACTAATCATATGGTGTGATGCACCTGAGTCTATAACTAATGGTCTAGTACTGCCTAATCCATTCATTGCAATACCAGCAGTGTATGAAGCATTAAGAGAGATACCAAGAGTGTTAAGGTTACCAGAGTTCTCCTTTAATGCCTTGATGAGAGCATCCAAGTCAGACCTCTTAATGTTCTCATCATGGTTGGAGGTTGTCGCCATGGCCTTTCCCATACCAGTGTTAGAGCACATTGAGGAGCATCTGGAAGAAGTCACTGGTTCAGCACCTTCAGCTGAGAAGTGAGCTCTAGCATCTTGGTACTGGTTCCGTGGCTCCCTGAACTTGTTTGGTTTCAAGTGGGGATGAAGTATCCAGCACTTATCCTTCATGTGGCCCTTCTTCTTACAGTGATCACACGTCAAGACTCTCCTATCATCTTGTTTGTAAACTCCTTTGTTTGCTACTGGTCCTTCAGCTTGGTTACTCATAACCAACACTTCTTTGCCTCCAAATAGGCCAAGGGATCCTTGCTCCTTCTGAATCTGAGCACACACTTCTTCAAGGCTTGGTAGTTTTTCTGCCCTCAGTATGTGCTTGATTAGATCATTGTAGGTTGGATTCAGGGTGAGGAGCAACCCAAACACCTTATCCTGCTCTCTCCTCTCATTCAAAACAGAGGGTTCTATGGTATGTGGTCTGAGCATCTCCAGCTCTGCCCACAGAGACCTAAACTTCCCAAAATGGACTGTAAAATCCATGTCCTCTTGGCTGAGGTAGTTTATAGCTTTCTTTACTTCAAAAACTCGAGTAAGGTTTGATATATTACCATATACCTTGTATAGAGTTTCCCACAAATCTTTGGAGCTTTCACAGTAGGAATAAGCTTCCAAAATTGCTGGATCTAGAGAGTTTTGGATAAGAGACAACACCATGAGATCCTCCTGAACCCATTTGCCTTCATTAACCACCATCATCTCCTTTCCATCCTCTCCTTGGACAGTTTGTTTTGGAGCTTCTCCACTTGAGACATGACTCCATAAACCTCTTCCTCCAAGGGCAGTCTTCACCAATCTCGACCATAGAAGGTAGTTAACTCCCTTTAAAGTTACTGGAATGGTCACAGGTTTAGGTTCTCCATCTTCTCTTGCTATTAGCTTCTGGGTAATAGAGTAAGAGTTGAAATGATTCTAACCAGGGAGTATGAACTTGAAAAAGAAAGTAGAATAAAGAGCTTTGCGGAAGTAGAATAGGTTTCAAGAGCTTTGAGGCTCTGATACCATGTGAATTTAGTGAGAATTATAGAAAGATTCGACCAAGAACTCCAGAAACCAGCTCAAGAACATGAAGAACAACAAGAGAGAAGAGACATTTCGTGGGAGAGAGAGAGAAAATAGAGAAGGAATTATTATTATTCAACTTGCTTGTTTAGGTTCCTGGAACCAGCATATAAATAGAATAGACAAATATCTAGGATAATACTAAACAAAGGGAAATCCAGAATAATAATAAACAATGTAGGAACAGTCCAACTGTCTGGGCAGGACCACCAGACTGAACCAGCAGGACCACCAGACTGAAAGTGACCTCTCCCAACAGTTGTCTGGACAATTTGAATTTAGTTCCACATGTGATCCAGCTTCCCCAACGTTCCTCTTGTTCAGGCAAGCTCAGATAAGTCTTCTTGGTTTATTTTCGTCCAACTCTCCACTTCCTTTGCTTGCAAGTCACGTTGGATCACTTAGGTTGTACGGACAGCCTTGACTTCCAAGTTATCTTGAATCCTTGTTTTAATCCAAACCACTTGATTTCCTTTTGCTTCTTATTGCTTCATCTCAACAATCCCTGGAATGATATTTCCATGGACTTTGTTGTTGGATTGCCTAGGACTAGAACCGGAAAGGACTCAATCTTTGTTGTTGTTGATAGGTTCTCTAAGATGGCACATTTCATAGCATGTCATAAGACTGATGATGCATTGCATGTTGCTAATCTGTTCTTTAAAGAAGTTGTTCGTTTGCATGGCATGCCTAGAACTATAGTTTCTGATAGGGACACTAAGTTTCTTAGTTACTTCTGGAAGACACTTTGTTCTAAGCTAGGCACTAAACTGTTGTTTTCTACTACTTGTCATCCGCAAACTGATGGACAAACTGAAGTGGTTAATAGAACCATAGGAACACTCCTGCGTGCATTCATTAAAAAGAACTTAAGGACATGGGAAGAATACTTACCACACTGTGAATTTGCATACAATCATGCTATGCATTCTGCTTCTAAGTATTCACCTTTTGAGATTGTTTATGGGTTCAATCCTACCTCTCCTTTGGATCTAATGCCTTTACGTGAGTGTGAAAGGATCAGCCTAGATGGCAAGAAGAAAGCAGAGATGGTCCAACGAATCCATGAGAAGGCTAGACAAAACATTGAGCAGAAAACCAAGCTTTATGAGAAGCAAGCAAACAAAGGGAGACGTGTGAGAACCTTTGAAGTAGGTGACCAAGTTTGGTTGCACTTGAGGAAGGATAGGTTCCCCAACGAGAGGAAGTCCAAGCTGATGCCAAGGGTTGATGGACCTTTCAAGATCATCCACAAGATCAATGACAATGCCTACAAACTTGATCTCCAAGGTAAGTATGATGTATCAAATAGCTTCAATGTCACTGACTTGGCTCCTTTTTCTGTAGATGAACCTGATTTGAGGACAAATCCTTTTCAAGAGGGAGGGGATGATGTGATCATGGACCGGATCACTAAGGAGAACAAGGAGAGTCTAGATGAGCCACATGAAGCCACATTGCACCAGCAGCCTGGTGATGATGCTCTAGCCATCCTTGAAGGTCCCATGACTCGTTCCAGAGTCAAGAAGCTTATAGAGAATGTTGTTGGATTACTCACTTCACATCCACAACAAGAAAATCTTGGACAAGGTCTGATCCGAGATGTCTTTATCACCATTCAAGCCATCTCTAGATCAAGCTGAGTTAGTGTCTAGGCAAGACATGGGGTGCGTGCTCTTTTCCTTGCTTTTGGTTTTGTCCCACGAGGTTTTCCGGAGGAGGGTTTTTAACGAGGCCACAACTTGTCTTCACATCACTTAGGCCCTACCTCGGTCCAAGGCTAAAGAAGTTTACATTTTATTTCATTTAAAAGCTTATGTTAAACTTAAACTATAGTTTCCTTTTTGCTTATTTCCGAAACCATAGAGAGCATGTTCTCTGGTTTCTCCTTATTTAAACGGGTCTCTAAACCCTATTGTATTCATCCATCCTTTAATCAACGAGTTATCTTTTCTTCTTGACGGCTCTCTCTCTCCTTATTTCTTCTGGTGTGTAGTATCCAGGAACCTAAGGGTGTTTGCTTGGTGTGTTATATCCGAGTTATTCATCTAGGAGTATCAAGAGATCTTATCATCCCTCTTGTGTCACCAATCGATCCACAACCTTGAAGAACTTGAGTCTCTGATTCGTTCTTGCAAGGATCTATCCATTCCCATCAACCAAAGAGCATCCTAGGGACGCATCAGTCCATCAGTTTGTGGATGACATGTAGTAGAAAACCACAGCTTAATGCCTAACTTAGACCAAAGAGTCTTCCAAAACTAACTAAGAAACTTAGTGTCTCTATAAGAAACTATAGTCCTAGGCATGCCATGTAAACGAACAAGCTAGCAATATGCAATGCATCATCAGTCTTATGACATGCTATGAAATGTGCAATCTTAGAGAACCTATAAAAAACAACAAAGATGGAGTCCTTTCCGGTTCTAGTCCTAGGCAATCCAACAATAAAGTCCATGGAAATGTCATTCCAAGGATGGTGTGGAATTGGTAAAGGAGTATACAAACCCTGGGATTGGACTTGGGACTTAGCATGCTTGCAAGTAGCACACCTCCCACAGATTCTCTCCACATCTCTCTTCAATTGCGGCCAATAGAAGTGATCCTGCAAAACTTTAAGGGTCTTGGAAATCCCAAAGTGTCCCATTAGACTGCCCCCATGGGATTCCCTAACAAAGAGATCTCGCAGAGAACAATTAGGCACACACAATCTATTATCATAAAACAAGAACCCTTCTTGTCTAAAGTAGTGTCCTGCAGCAAACCTCTCACAAGATGCATAAGCTTCCTTGAAATCAAGGTCAGTTTCACACATATCTTTAATCTGCTCAAACCCAAGTAACTTGGCATCTAGAGTGGTCAAGAGAACATACCTCCGAGATAGTGCATCAGCAACTATGTTCTCCTTACCTTGTTTATACTTTATCACGTATGGGAAGGTCTCAATGAACTCAACCCATCTTGCGTGTCTCTTACTAAGCTTACTCTGCCCTTTTAGATACTTTAGGGACTCATGATCAGTGTGGATGACAATCTCCTTGGGCCACAAGTAATGCTGCCATGTTTGCAAGGCCCTCACCAAGGCATAGAGTTCTTTGTCATAGGTTGCATAGTTGAGAGTGACTACTCCAAGCTTCTCACTAAAGTAGGCAATGGGTTTCCTATCCGGTCTCAAAAGTTTTGGTAAAGTCAGGAAGCATAAGAAGAGGTGATTGTGTAAGCTTTTCTTTTAGGCATTGGAAAGCCTTCTCTTGTGCTTCTCCCCACTTGAATCCGACATCCTTCTTTATCACTTCAGTTAAGGGAGCTGCGATGGTGCTAAAGTCTCTCACAAAACGCCTATAGAACCCGGCAAGCCCATGGAAACTTCTCACTTCTCCTACTGAGGTTGGGCTCGGCCAGTCCTTGATGGCTTTGATCTTCTTTTCATCCACCTTAACTCCATATGCACTCACAACAAAGCCTAAAAAAACCAAGTTATCCGTGCAAAAAGTGCACTTCTTCAAGTTGGCAAAAAGTTTTTCATTTCTCAAAGCATTCAGGACAGCCCTAAGATGTTCTATATGTTCGTCAAAGGTCTTGCTAAATACTAAGATGTCATCAAAGTATACAACAACAGAAATGCCTATGAATGATCTAAGAACATGATTCATTAATCTCATGAATGTACTAGGTGCATTTGTCAATCCAAATGGCATAACTAACCACTCATATAATCTATGTTTAGTTTTAAATGCAGTTTTCCACTCATCTCCTTCTTTCATCCTAATCTGATGATAACCACTCTTTAAATCTATCTTAGAGAAGATGCAAGAACCATGTAATTCATCAAGCATATCATCTAATCTAGGTATAGGGTGGCGATACTTCATTGTGATGTTCTTGATTGATCTACAATCAACACACAAAGGCCAAGTACCATCCTTCTTAGGCACTAGGAGCACTGGTACAGCACATGGGTTCAAACTCTCTCGGATATAGCCCTTCTCCATGAGTTCCTCTACTTGTCTTTGCAACTCCTTGGTCTCAACCGGGTTGGTTCTGTATGCTGGACGGTTTGGAAGTGTAGATCCTGGAACAAAGTCTATCTGGTGCTCAATCCCTCTCAAAGGTGGTAAACCAATGGGATTGTCCTCTGGAAATACATCTTGAAACTCCTGCAAAAGAGAAACCATTTCACTCGGATACACCGATGTAGAATCTGTTAAGTTCAAAAGAGTTTCTTTAAACACAAGTAAGATAGGTGATTGTTTAGAGTAGAGAGTTCTTTTGATATCACCCATGTTTGCATAGAAGTTTGGCTGCTTAGTTCCAGCCGGTTTGAGAACAATCTCCTTCTTCTTTTGGAGTTGAATCTGATCATGTTGAACTTCGTTAGGTGTCAAGGGAACCAGGACAGTCTTGCGACCCTTGAACTCAAAGGAGTGCTTGTTGGTGAAACCATCATGGATAACTCGGTGATCAGATTGCCAAGGTCTCCCAAGAAGTATGTGACCAGCTTCAATAGGTAACACAGCACACAAGACTTCATCCTCATATCTCCCTATGGCTAAAGGAATGAGAACTTGATTTGAAACCTTCATGGTGCCCTCTTCATTCAACCATTGTAGCCGGAAAGGTTTTGGGTGCTTCTGAACCTTCAAACCCAACTTCTTGACCATTGTCTCACTAGCAGCATTCACACAACTGCCTCCATCAACTATGAGGCTGCATACTTTCCCTTGGACCAATCACCGGGTATAAAATATGTTCTCACGTTGCTATAGCTCTTCAGTCTTGGTTTGCAAGCTAAGAAGCCTTCTTTCTACTAAAAGCTTCCCCTGGACTGGTCCTTCTTCATGCTCTTCTTCAGTCTCTTCATGGTCAGACTCGGTGTTGTCATCTTCTGAGGCATACTCGCCATCTTTCTGTAGGATCATGACTCTCTTGTTGGTACATTCATTGGCATAATGACCTCGTCCTTGGCACTTAAAACACTTGACATCACGAGCTCTGCACCATCAGCCTCTCGGATAGGACTTGTTGTCTTTCTGAAATGGCTTAGACTCCTTAGGATAAGGTGACTTCTCTTCCTTGGTGTTGTGTAACCGGTTGGATCCATAGTTGGCTAGTGAATGTCCCTTCCTCTTGAGATGTTGCTCCACAAGAATAGCCTTGTGTAACATCTCTTCTAACTCCACATAATGTTGCATCTCAACATTGTCTTGTATCTCTCGGTTTAGACCACACAGGAACCTTGACATTGTTGCTTCTCTATCCTCGGATATGCTAGCCCTTAGAATGAGCAACTCCATCACCTGGTAATACTCCTCCACTTATCTTGAACCTTGAGTAAGCTTCCTGAGCCTGTGGTGCAAGTCTCTATGGTATTGACTCGGAACAAACCTCTTGCGCATGATAGACTTCATCTCTGTCCAAGTCTCAACTGGTTCCTCTTTATTCCTTCTACGGTTAGTGATGTACTGATCCCACCAACTTAGAGCATAGTCATAGAACTTAGTAGCAGCTATCTGAATCTTCTTGTGGTTTGTGTACTGCTTACACTGAAAGACCAACTCAATCTTCTTCTCCCACTCAAGGTAGGCATCCGGATCAGCTTTACCATGGAAAGGGGGTATTTTGATCTTCAAACCAGCAAGTTCATCTCTCTGGTTTGTCCTTCCTTCTTGTCCACGCCTATGTCTTCTTTGACTTTGTCTTGAGGAAGAACTGATGTGCTCATAGTAGTTATCAGTTTCCTCAGAACCAGCATGCTCTTGTCGAGTTGCATTAGGTCTTTCTTCTCTCCTAGTCTCTCGGCTATGACCTTGTCCAGTAGCTCTCCTTACTTCTTCTCTGAACTCTCTGCGGAGCTCATTAAGATTGGTCCTCATCATCTCGGTCATGGTTGCTACCATAGATTGATTCAGTTGTGCAGTCATGGCTTCCATGAGCAGCTTGTTCTTCCGGACTAGCTCAGCTTCTTCTTCAGACTCGGTCCCCATTGTTGCCTGCACAAAGGAAAATAAGATATCCAGTAAAGAGTTTCTAGGTAAATAAGAGAAGCAAAAAGGAAAAAGTGTCAACTTGAAGAAAGAAGTTGATGCGTCCCTAGGATGCTCTTTGGTTGATGGGAATGGACAGATCCTTGCAAGAACGAATCAGAGACACAGGTTCTTCAAGGTTGTGGATCGATTGGTGACACAAGAGGGATGATAAGATCTCTTGATACTCCTAGATGAATAACTCGGATATAACACACCAAGCAAACACCCTTAGGTTCCTGGATACTACACACCAGAAGAAACTCGACAACTTGTCTTAGAGAGAGAGCCGTCAAGGAGAAAAGAATACTCGTTGATTAAAGGATGGATGAGTACAATAGGGTTTAGAGACCCTTTTTCAATAAGGAGAAACCGAGAACATGCTCTCTAGGGTTTCAGAAATAAGTAAAAAGGAAACTATAGTTTAACTTTAACATAAGCTTTAAAATGACATAAAAATGTAAACTTCTTTAGCCTTGGACCGAGATAGCGCCTAAGTGATGTGAAGACAAGTTGTGGCCTCGTTAAAAACCTTCCTCCGGAAAACCTCGTGGGACAAAACCAAAAGCAAGGAAAAGAGCACGCACCCATGTCTTGCCTAGACACTAACTCAGCTTGATGTAGAGATGGCTTGAATTGTGATCAAGACATCTCGGATCAGACCTTGTCCAAGACTTTCTTGTTGTGGATGTGAAGTGAGTAATCCAACAACATTCTCTTTAAGCTTCTTGACTCTGGAACGAGTCATGGGACCTTCAGGAATGGCTAGAGCATCACACCAGGCTGCTGGTGCAATGTGGCTTCATGTGGCTCATCTAGACTCTCCTTGTCCTCCTTAGTGATCCGGTCCATGATCACATCAGAAGTGGAGCCAAAGGAAGAGTTGAGATGAGTTTGGGTCTGGTGCAAAGTTAGGGTGAAACCTCCGGAGATTGTCTACATGGCATTAGAAGTGCTCTGAAGGTTGTGAAAAGATAGGGCCAAGTCCAGGAGGGACTTAGAAGGCTGTTAAGGAGCAAATAGGAGAATGTACAAAGTTAGGGCGAGGCCTTACGGATTTGGTACGGACGGATGTACTCGGACCGTACGGATCCGTACGGACCAGATCGACCCAAAACTTTCACATTCAACCATTTGAGAAGATTTGAGACTTGTGCAAAAATTGGGCGAGGTACGGACCGTGCAAAAATAGGGCAAGGTACGGACCGTGCAAAAATAGGGCAAGGTACAGACCGTGCAAAAATAGGGCGACCCAAAGATGTCTCATTATGGCTTTAAAGGTGTTTGGGGAGTTTGTGCAAAAATAGGGCGAAAGGGTGCGGCCCGTGCAAAGTCCGGGACTAAGAGACAAGCTTCTGATCTTTAAGAGAAGAAGACAAAAGCTTAAGAGAAGTGAAAGTAAATGAAGAACAGTGAAGAACAAAGAAGAAAAGGTTCAAGAACAGAGAGAGAGAGAGTTGAATCCGTGAGAGAGAGAGGGAGAGAGAGAGGTATTTCAAGTACAAAAGAGAGAGAGAGAGAAGGAACCCTTTTCCTTGATTATTTCTGGTCTAAGTGTTGGATTTTCACCAGAGTATAAGGATCTGGGTTTGTGTGTGATGAACAAGCCTTTAAGGCAATGATGAACACGAAATGAAGAAGAGAATGGGTTCTGGTTTGCTTGTGTTTACTTGAATCAAAACCAGAGATTAAGAGAGACTTAGAGAGATTAAAGAGACTAAGAAAGAGGTAGACTAAGAGAGGTTTCGAATCAAGAACATCAAGCTTTTATTTCTGGAAGTGAAGAGGGGTTTTCCCCCTTACTCCCTTAATGTTTACACTTGACAGAGATACAATATATATAGAGAAATAGAGAGGCTACACGGATCAAAACCCTAAGGAATAATCATGTGAAGTCAAGGTAACCAGGCTGGTTTATTTGAATCTTGTGGCTCAGAAGCTCCACACGTTTGGACAGGCTGGAAAGGCTCTTCCTTTGCTTTTGGGCGGATGGATAAGAAACCTTATCCATAAACGGCTCCTTTCTTCCTTCTTCCTTCCTTTGGTGAGTGGATAAGGTTATCCACACCTTGGCTCCTTCCTGGAAGCTCCCTTGGCCGAATATACCAAGGCATCTTCCTTTGGTCGCCTAAACCCTTCCTTTACACCCAAGATTGATCTTCACTTCAAACCCTAACCCTTCCTTGCTTCACAAGTCTTGAAGCTACCTTGGCAAACACGTCTTGGTCATTTTAGGGTCACTTGATGTGCCCTAACCTTCCCAAGCCTTAAACTCATCTTCAAAGATCAAATGGTCGAGTTTAAATGTTTGTAGGTCGAGTCTGGTCCGTACGGATCCGTACAGGCCGTACAGGCCGTACAAGCCGTATAGGCCGTACAATCCGTACACCTCATCCTCAACTTGACCATTTGATCCCTTCTTCTCACCAAAGCTTCCCAGGTCTTCCTTAGACTTCTCATTGATGTTCCTCAGTCTCTTGCACACTCAGAAGCTGTCCACAGCCTTCTCCATACTCGTTGCACAAGATCCTTCACACCACACTATCTCCTTTGCCTCCATCTCATCTCTCTCTTGTTCATATGTATCTCTTCAAGTTAACACTCCCCCTCAAGCTTGACTCTAGTGATCCTAAGTCAAGCTTGGAACCTTGAAGTCACTCCTCATTAAAAACCTTATGAGAGAAAACCCTCCTTAGGGATAAAACCCTCATAAGGAAAAGAGTAAGCTCCTTCAAGGCCTAGGGATTGGCCAGTGAGTTCTTTGTGTCTCAACCAGTGTGGTGGACACAAAGAACTCTGGATCATGGCCCTCACTGTGGTGCAAGTCTGGACCGACTCTCATTGCACACCACTACCTCTTCTTCAGCTCATCTAGCTCATCTCATACTGATCTTGGTCTCTCCCCCTTTCACCCAACTTCTTGTTGGGTTAAGTGCTCGGATTACCAGATACAACTCCATCTTCATACTCAGCCTTGGTTGCTTCTTCTTCTTGAATAACCACCAAGGACTCCATCTTCACAGATCATTGAAGCTTCTCAATACTCCCCCTCAAGCTTGACCATGTGGAACAAGTCAAGCTTGGAAGGACAGCTTCATGATCTTGATCAGCACACCACTGCCCACTCCTTTCTGATCTCGCCACCTTGAATGGAATGCTGGAAGATACCTCAGCTAACTCTTCAACCACCTCACTTCAGAAGCCACATTGTAGAGTCACCTTCTTCTTCACACAGCCAAGAGTGCTCTGACCACTCTCTTGTCTAGACTCGCCAATGTCTAAACCCGGATGGCTCCATCTTCTATTCCTGGTGCAATGGTGATGAGGAACCAGGTCTTGAACTTAGATCATCAGGTAGCTCACTCAAGTCCCCACCTCAAGCTTGAATTGAGTCTAGGTTCAAGCTTGAAAGTGAGCCTGAATGAGCATTCAAACCAGGAGCACACCACCCCAACAGCTGCGCTTAAACCACTGGTCCACCTTCATGTCTTCAGCTTCAAGTACCCTCAGGTCACCGGCCTCCTCAAGCTTCAGTGATGACCTTCTCTTCTTCTTGTGTGCCTTGAACCAGGAGCTCATCAACCTTCATGGTCTGCGCTTCTTATAACCGGCTACTACACCAAGAACATTCCCATTGCTCCACACAATGGATCAAGCCTTCCTCTTGTTCCAGATTGGTGTTGAACAAGAGACACTCCATGTGAACCTGAAACAACACTCAAACTCCAAACGAGATAAGACACACTTGCATTGGGATCAAACCTTCACTAATCATCAAGTTTGATCACCAATGTCACAAGCTTTGCACTTAGACAGTATCTCATCATCATTGAGATCCATCTAATGCAAGCTTACCACTCTCTAAATGCTATCACAAAGCACTTAGGCAACCATTCCCTGCCTTAAACGACCCTTAGACATCAGTCTAGGTGTCTCAACCTTAAGGCAGCCCCAATGACAAGAGTATGCAACAGCCTTAACCCATTTACTTCATGAATGCAAAACGGATTAGATACAACTATCTATCATCCTATCAAGACATTCATAAGAACAGAGACTAAGCATCACTGCCATTTCCAAACACCAGACCCAAATGCTTCACTTTAAATCAGTTTCTATTCATGTATGCAAGCAGATTCAGAACATGCTATCTAATATCATGTCAAGCAACATTTAGAACTGGAGCAAGCACTTTAAAACACTCAACCATTCAAAACGAGTCATCTAAACATCCTGGGATAGATTCTAAACTTCATATCTAGCAATCTTAAACACATCCTCAGGTCTCAAACACATCACACAACACATTCAGTTCATAAAGGATCAAGCTTTATAACAAGGGACAGTAGGTTCTTACAAACAAGGAACTAGTGTTAGTTCCTTGAACACCTTTGATTCATGGCAAGATCAGGGGCTATTGGTTGCGCCTCCAACACCTCCTTCCTCCATGGACCTTCCCTTGGACTCTCCATGCCTAAAGTCCCCACCTTTCTTCAGACTTTGGTCGCCACCACCAGTAACAAGGTGAAAGCTTTCACCTTTTTTCCTGGTCTTTGAATAAGAACACGCCTTGGACTTGATTTGATGAAGAGGGTAGCTAATCCACTCCATAACTCCTGGATCTGAGGCTCTCCTTTCTTCTGGACGGTATGAGAAAGCATGAGACTTCAAGAACAGCTTCTAGGCTTTCCGTATGAACACCATCTTGTAGAGGTTGAACAGGCTGGAAAGGAAGCTTCTTTCTGGGTTTTGATGGCATGAGAGAAAGCTTTGATCTTTGCGGAAGCTAGACACCAAGTTCTGATGAACCTGGCTCTGATACCATGTTGGATTTTCACCAGAGTATAAGGATCTGGGTTTGTGTGTGATGAACAAGCCTTTAAGGCAATGATGAACACGAAATGAAGAAGAGAATGGGTTCTGGTTTGCTTGTGTTTACTTGAATCAAAACCAGAGATTAAGAGAGACTTAGAGAGATTAAAGAGACTAAGAAAGAGGTAGACTAAGAGAAGTTTCGAATCAAGAACATCAAGCTTTTATTTCTGGAAGTGAAGAGGGGTTTTCCCCCTTACTCCCTTAATGTTTACACTTGACAGAGATACAATATATATAGAGAAATAGAGAGGCTACACGGATCAAAACCCTAAGGAATAATCATGTGAAGTCAAGGTAACCAGGCTGGTTTATTTGAATCTTGTGGCTCAGAAGCTCCACACGTTTGGACAGGCTGGAAAGGCTCTTCCTTTGCTTTTGGGCGGATGGATAAGAAACCTTATCCATAAACGGCTCCTTTCTTCCTTCTTCCTTCCTTTGGTGAGTGGATAAGGTTATCCACACCTTGGCTCCTTCCTGGAAGCTCCCTTGGCCGAATATACCAAGGCATCTTCCTTTGGTCGCCTAAACCCTTCCTTTACACCCAAGATTGATCTTCACTTCAAACCCTAACCCTTCCTTGCTTCACAAGTCTTGAAGCTTCCTTGGCAAACACGTCTTGGTCATTTTAGGGTCACTTGATGTGCCCTAACCTTCCCAAGCCTTAAACTCATCTTCAAAGATCAAATGGTCGAGTTTAAATGTTTGTGGGTCGAGTCTGGTCCGTACGGATCCGTACAGGCCGTACAGGCCGTACAGGCCATATAGGCCGTACAATCCGTACACCTCATCCTCAACTTGACCATTTGATCCCTTCTTCTCACCAAAGCTTCCCAGGTCTTCCTTAGACTTCTCATTGATGTTCCTCAGTCTCTTGCACACTCAGAAGCTGTCCACAGCCTTCTCCATACTCGTTGCACAAGATCCTTCACACCACACTATCTCCTTTGCCTCCATCTCATCTCTCTCTTGTTCATATGTATCTCTTCAAGTTAACACTCCCCCTCAAGCTTGACTCTAGTGATCCTAAGTCAAGCTTGGAACCTTGAAGTCACTCCTCATTAAAAACCTTATGAGAGAAAACCCTCCTTAGGGATAAAACCCTCATAAGGAAAAGAATAAGCTCCTTCAAGGCCTAGGGATTGGCCAGTGAGTTCTTTGTGTCTCAACCAGTGTGGTGGACACAAAGAACTCTGGATCATGGCCCTCACTGTGGTGCAAGTCTGGACCGACTCTCATTGCACACCACTACCTCTTCTTCAGCTCATCTAGCTCATCTCATACTGATCTTGGTCTCTCCCCCTTTCACCCAACTTCTTGTTGGGTTAAGTGCTCGGATTACCAGATACAACTCCATCTTCATACTCAGCCTTGGTTGCTTCTTCTTCTTGAATAACCACCAAGGACTCCATCTTAACAGATCACTGAAGCTTCTCAATACTAAGACATACAATATAAATAGACTAAATGAAGAGAAACAAGACAAGAAGAATATAACAAACTATTCTGTCCTGGCAGAGGGATAGTGACCCTTCACAAATGGTCCACACCCTAAAAGGAACATGTGATCTCTTCCATTTAAATACTATTCTTGCTTCAGACAAGCTCCCAACGGCTCCCTGACTCTCTGAGGTTGATCTGGGCGAGTTTGAACTTCCCTTGTCTTCCAAGGTAAGTTAGGTTGAGCTTTGGTAGCTTGAGATGCAAGTATGTACGGAATGCCTGGCTTTCCAAGCTTGTACGGACTTGAATACTTCAACTTGACCAGATGCTAATTCTTTCTTTATCTCATCATCCCTTCTATGTCTTTGTGTCAATACTCCCCCTCAAGCTTAACCATACAGCATGGTTAAGCTTGGAATCCATGAAGACATCCCTCATTAAAACCTTTGTGTGCAAAACCCAATGGGATAAAAACACACAAAGGAAAAAGAGTAGATGCTTCATGGCTAAGAGGATCATGATCTGGACAAGTCTATGAGTCCCAACCTTGGATGGATGGACTCACAAACTTTGGTGCTTGCTCCCTTGGTGAAGATATCTGCTAGTTGATCTTCACTCCTTGGGTAGCAAGGTAATATGATCTGTTGCTCCACAGCTTGTCTCATCTTGTGACAATCCACCTCAATGTGCTTTGTCCTCTCATGAAACACAGAGTTTGAGGCTATATGGATAGCTGCATGATTATCACAATGCATTGTGATTGGTGATGTAGTCTCTATGCCCAAGTCTCTAAGCAGGTTCCTGATCCAAATGAGCTCACTTGTAAGCTTCCTCATTGCTCTATACTCTGCCTCAGCACTTGAATATGATACAACCTTTTGCTTCTTGCTCTTCCAAGTGACTAAGTTGCCTCCAATGAAAGTACAATAGCCTGTTGTAGACCTCCTGTCTACTCTATCACCAGCCCAATCTGCATCACAATATCCAACAATTTTTGTGCTCCTGTTGCATCCCATCCATACACCTTGACCTGGAGATTCCCTTAGATACCTCAAGATCCTTTCCACCATATTCCAGTGATGAATTTTCGGGTCTTGCATATGCTGGCTGACTTGATTCACAGCAAAGCAAACATCTGGTCTTGTAATGGTTAAGTAGATTAGTTTTCCAACCATTTTCCTATAGAGCTTGACATCATCAAACAATCCATCTTCCACCTCCCCCTCATGCAATACTTTGTATCCTTCTTCAAGAGGAGTTTTGGCTACTCTTCCTCCAAGCTTTCCTGACTCATTCAAAAGATCAAGTGTGTACTTCCTTTGAGATTAGAAAAGCCTGTCTTTAGAGCGGCATATTTCAATCCCTAGGAAGTACTTTAGCTCACCTAAATCTTTGATGTCAAATGCAGATTTAAGAAAACACTTAGTTGAGGTGATACCTTCCTTGTCATTTCCTGTGATGATTATATCATCAACATAGACCAGGATAACCACAATCCCTTGCTGTCCTGAGAGTGTGAACAGAGTATGGTCTGCCTCTGACTTCCTAAACCCTCTTCCATTCAAGGTTGTGCTCAGTTTGTGATACCAGGCTCTAGGAGATTATTTTAATCCATAGATAGCCTTCTTCAGCCTCCATACGTTTCCTGGTTTTACCATGCTCTCTAAACCAGGAGGGGGACGCATATATACTTCATCTTCTAATTCGCCTTGACGAAAGGCGTTCTTGACATCCATTTGCCATAAACCCCATTCGAAGTTGACTGCCAAAGCAAGAACAATTCTTATGGTGTGAAGCTTAACCACTGGATCAAATGTGTCTAGGTAGTTTTCTCCATAGACCTGGGTGTAGCCCCTTGCCACAAGTCTTGTCTTCTTCCTTTCTGGTTTTCCATTTGCTAGATACTTGATGGTGAAGATCAGACGACTTGTCACTGCTTTCTTGCCTTTGGGAAGCTCAGCTTCATACCATGTATCATTCTTGATCATAGCATTGATCTCATCTTCAACTGAGGCTCTCCATTCCTCCAGCTCCATTGCCTCTTCATAAGACCTCGAAATGTACTCTTGATCCAGATTACTTATAAAGGCTTGGTGTTCTTGAGGATAGTATGCCATTGAGCAGGTCGCTTGTATGGGATGAGCTACTGCATTGCTGTTGAAGTATACTTTGGTGTTATTCCAATTGGATGGATGATGCTTCACTCTGGTACTTCTCCTCAATGGTTGAATCTGTTGATCTTCTACCACTGTCTCTACATGTTCTTCATGTTCTTGATCTTCACTGGACTGATCAAATTCATGTAGTCCATCTTGATCATGTGCTATCTCTGAATCATCCTCTTGTCTTTGTTGTTGTGATTCAGATTCTCTGCCCCCCTCAGGATCAGGATGGACTGGCTCGACACTTGGTTCAGCTGCTCTAGTTCCCTCAGCCACTGGAGTAGGAGAGGGTCTCCTTGGTTCCTCATTGCTTGAGGAGTGACTGATGCCTAAACTTTCCAGAATGGTTCTCAGGTTGCTTGCCCTATCAGATGATCCATGTGAGAGGTCCTTAAGGTTTTCCCAACTCTTCTCATCATAGTACCCCTTTGATTCCATAAACTTGACATCCCTGGAGACCATTACTCTTCTTGATTCTGGTGAGTGGCACTTGTACCCTTTTTGGGTATGAAAATATCCAAGAAACATTGCCTTAACACTCTTGGGATCTAGCTTGTTTCTCTGCTCACCTGGTGTCAAGACATAGCACACACACCCAAACACACGCAAATGATCAATAGGAGGTTTTACTTTATTCAGTACCTGAAATGGGGAAGTGTCTTGGAGGATTTTGGTTGGGATCCTATTGATTAGATAGCATGCTGCCACTACAGCATCTCCCCCAAAATCTCTTAGGAACATTGGTGTGAAACATCATGCTCCTTGCAACCTCCATAAGGTGGCGATTCTTCCTCTCAGCCACTCCATTTTGTTGTGGTGTATATGGGCAGCTTGTTTGATGAATAATCCCATGTTTTGCTAAATGGTGTTTGAAGGCATGGCTTGTATACTCTCCACCATTATCAGACCTGGAATTTTTTTATCTTGGAATTGAAATGGTTAGTTACATAGTTTTGGAAGTTGATAAATGCTTCTAAAACTCTATCTTTGCTTTGAATCAGTGTGAGCCAAGTATACTTTGATTTTTCATCTATGAAAGTAACAAAGTACTTAGGATTTTCTCTAGATGCACAGGGTGCTGTCCACACATCAGAATGGACTAGATCAAAGCAATTCTCATAGATGGTTAAAGACTTAGGAAAAACAGATTTGCAGTGTTTACCAAGGATACAAGCCTCACAGGTTTCATTTTTAAAAGATAGATTAGGTAACATCAGTCCTAAAGCACGAGAGTGAGGGTGACCCAATCTAGCATGCCATAACACATCACTAACTAAAACAGAAGCAGAATTAAAAGCACAAGTAGAATCTGATCTAAGCTTGGTTTCCTCAAGCAAATACAGCTCTCCCTTGCTCACACCTTTTCCCAGCATCTTACTGGTCTTAATATCCTGAAAGAACACATCATTAGGACTAAAAATAACCTTGCAATCAAGATCATTAGTGGCTCTTTTAACAGATAATAAATTAGATGCGAAAGTAGGCATGTAAAAAGCTTGAGATTCTTTATTAAACAGATTCAGATTTCCTATTCCTTCAATAGGTATCCTATCACCATTTGCAATCACTACACTACCTAGAGCTGGTTTAACATTACTAATGAGTTTAACATCCCTAATCATGTGATGAGAAGCTCCTGAGTCAATTATCAAAGGTCTAGTAGTTTGTGATGCAGTGTGAATAGAATTTAAAGCATTAATACTAGTGTTACCAGAGTTTGCATTGAGAGCCTTTATGAGGGCCCCAATGTCTGACTTGTGGATGAAGGCATCATCATTAGGAGGTTGTGGTATGACCTGAGAGGTAGACCCAACCGCATGTGTTGTTGAGACCATGGCTCTTCCATCCTCTCCCATGCGCATGGAGACATTGGCTGGCTGTGTGTCTTGAGCTCTTGCTTCATGAACCCTGGTCTGGTTGAACTTAGGTGGCCTGAGGTGGGGATGGAGAATCCAGCAGTTGTTCTTGGAGTGACCTTGCTTCTTGAAATGCTCACAAGTCATGCGCTTATCCCTTCCTGGCTTATAGTAAGCTTTGTTTGCTGAAGCAGTCTCCATCTTCTCAGCCTTATTGGCCATAAATAGCTCTCCTTTACCACCAAACAGCCCATCAGAACCTTGTTCTTTCTGTAGTTGAGCACACACATCATCCAGACTCTTAAAATATGTTTGATAACATCATTGAAAGTGGGATTAAGAGTCAGGAGTAACCCAAATACTTTGTCCTCCTCACGCCTTGTATTCAGGATGGTTGGATCAGTGGTGCTTGGTCTCAGCATCTCAAGCTCAGCCCACAGTGCTCTGAACTTTCCAAAGTGTTTGGGAAAGTCCATATCCTCCTGATGCAAGTTGTTGATTGCCTTCTTCACTTCAAAGACTCTGCTGAGGTTTGAGGTGTTTCCATAGACTTTTTGTAAGGTGTCCCACAACTCTTTTGCTGTCTCACAATAAGAGTAAGCTTCCATTATGGGACCATCCAGGGAACCTTGCAAGGCAGACAGAACCATGAGATCTTCTCGAACCCATTTGGCTTCATCTGTCACTACAACCTCCCTGCCATCTTCTCCTTGTGTGATTTGTCTTGGGGCTTCTCCTGAGGTGATATGCTCCCATAGACCTCTTCCACCAAGGGCTGTCTTGGTCAATCTCGACCAGAGAAGGTATTTTAAACCTTTTAGAGTGACTGGGAAGACCATTTGCTTGTGTTGCTCCATTTTGACTTGTTATTGTCCAGTGGGTAATAGAGTGAACTGGGTAGAAATTTGAATTTTGAACACTGGACAGGATAGAAAACAAGCACAAACAAGCTAATATCTCTTTATATGATGAAGATATGAAGAGAAAACAAGAGAAATGGTGAAGAACCGCCCAGAAACTTGCAAGAACAAACCTAATATCCACTGGACAAAAGGATGTTCTTCAAGAAAAACAGAAAGTAATCAGATAGAAAGGTAGAGTGGAGTGAATAGAGAGTGTTTGCGGAAGAAAATGAAAGGTTTAGGAGCTTAATGCTCTGATACCATGAAAGTAAATGAAGAACAGTGAAGAACAAAGAAGAAAAGGTTCAAGAACAGAGAGAGAGAGTTGAATCCGTGAGAGAGAGAGGGAGAGAGAGAGGTATTTCGAATACAAAAGAGAGAGAGAGAGAAGGAACCCTTTTCCTTGATTATTTCTGGTCTAAGACATACAATATAAATAGACTAAATGAAGAGAAACAAGACAAGAAGAATATAATAAACTATTCTGTCCTGGCAGAGGGATAGTGACCCTTCACAAATGGTCCACACCCTAAAAGGAACATGTGATCTCTTCCATTTAAATACTATTCTTGCTTCAGACAAGCTCCCAACGGCTCCCTGACTCTCTGAGGTTGATCTGGGCGAGTTTGAACTTCCCTTGTCTTCCAAGGTAAGTTAGGTTGAGCTTTGGTAGCTTGAGATGCAAGTATGTACGGAATGCCTGGCTTTCCAAGCTTGTACGGACTTGAATACTTCAACTTGACCAGATGCTAATTCTTTCTTTATCTCATCATCCCTTCTATGTCTTTGTGTCAATAAGAAGAAGACAAACCTTTAAGAGAAGAAGACAAAAGAGTGTGCTGGCGCATGGTTGTGGTCCACGACAGGCTGGCTCTTGCTGGAAAGGAAAAGCAGCCTTTACTATGTATCTGGCCAGAGAAGTGGGCAGTTACAGAGGAGTTGTTGAAGCATTCTTAGCCAAGTATTTTAGGGCACCACTCAGCTTGCCTCAGCCACGAGAATGAATCCTCACCATCCAATTCAAACCAGAAGATCTCCACCCTTCAAGTCTTATCCTTAGCTTTAGGGTTTTTCAGAAACTTGTAAAGCTATTTATATGCCTCATTGGCGATTTGTAACTCCTAAGAGAGTAAAGGGGATTTCCCCTCTCCTTCATTATATTCAAAGTGTGTTCTTGGTTTAGAAACCCTTAATATCTCCCTTCCTTAGTCTATAATCTCTTAATCTCTCTTAATCTCTCTAAATCTCTGTTTCTATTCCAAGTTCATACTGTTCTTCATCAGACCTTTCTCATATCAGTTCAAGCTCTCATTCCGCCCTAAAGGGCTTGTTCATCACACACACGACCTAGACTCTGATTTTCTCACAAAAAGATCAACACAAAAGTTAAGCTTGCTCGGCAAGATAAAAGAAAAAAGGATATGCGGCTAGGTCTAAAAATTTTAGGGCTTCCGCCAATCAACCAAAAAGGAAAAACTCTTAAACTTTGTCTAAAACCCTATGATTTTTGAGCAGCCTAAACATCCTAGATCTTCTTCTTGTTCAAGTTGATAGAGGTTTATTGCGGATGAAACAGAAAAGTTAAGAGAGAAAGAAGACTTCCTTAACCAATGTTGCTCTGATACCACTTGATGCGCCCCTAGGATGCTCTTTGGTTGATGGGGAGGATAGATCCTTGCAAGAACGAATGAGGGACTCAAGTTCTTCAAGGTTTGTCGTTTGAATGGTGACACAAGAGGGATGAGACGACTCTTGATACTCCTAGATGATTAGCTCGGATATGACACACCAAGTAAACACCCTTAAAGCTCCGGATACAACACACCAGAGAGACACTCAAAACACTTTCTAGAGAGAGAGAGAGTCGTCAAGAGAGAAAAGAACTCGATGATTATTAGATTGATTGAGTACAATAGGGTTAGGGAAAACCCTTAAATAAAATAAACCATAGAACATGCTCTCTAGGGTTTCGAAAATTATTAAAAATGGAAACTATAGTTTAAACATAACATAAACTTAAAATGTAAATACTTCTGCTAGTCTTGGGCCGAGATAGAGCCTAAGTGATTTGGAAGACAAGTCGTGGCCTCTTTAAAAATCTTCCTCCGGAAAACCTCGTGGGACAAAACCAAAAGCAAGGAAAAGAGCACACACCAAATGTCTTGCCTAGACACTAACTCAGCTTGATGTAGAGATGGCTTGAATGGTGTTCAAGACATCTCGGATCAAAACTTGTCTAAGACTTTCTTCTTGTTGTGGATGTGAAGTGAGTAATCCTACAACAGTCTCCTTAAGTTTCTTGACTTTGGAACGAGTCATGGGACCTTTTGGAATGGTTAGAGCATCATCACCAGGCTGATGGTGCATTGTGGCATCATGTGACTCAACTAAGCTCTCCTTGTTCTCCTTATTGATCCGGTCCATGATCACATCAATAGTAAACCCTGGTGCTAACCCAATCAGATGGTGGTCTTCTTATCCTAGAACTTCTCCTCAACTGTTGTTGCTGTTCTACTTCCCTTTCTTCAGGTTCTTCCTCCTCTTGACGCTCAGGACTTCTCTGACCTTCTTGAGTATCTCCACCTTGATCATGAGACACTGAACTTCGATCTTCCTTTGGAGAATCATCAAACTCCTCTTGACCTGAATCAAACTCTCCACTGCTGTCAGAGCTTCCACCTTCCTGATCTTCAATGTTTCCCCCCTCATGACCAAGGTGGGGAGACTGATTTGCTTCAGTTGTTCCTGCTGGACCATTTCCACCCGGGTTCTTGGTCACTCCAATGCCGAGACCTTCCAAGATAATCCTTAGAGTTGCTGCCTTATCTGAGGTAAGGTCCTTCAACTCGTCTTGATTCTTCTCCTCATAGTACCCTCTTTCTTCTATGAACTTTACATCCCTAGACACCAAAACTCTTCTTGCCACCGGATCATAACACTTGTAGCCCTTCTGAGTTGTGGAGTAGCCTATAAACATTGCCTTTGTACTCTTGGCTTCTAACTTGTTTCTCATCTCTCCAGGGATCAGTACATAGCATAGGCATCCAAAGACCCGTAGATAGTCCACTGATGGTTTGTACTTGTTGAGAACCTTAAAGGGGGCTTGATCATGCAGTACCTTTGTAGGTGTGCGGTTGATGAGATAACAAGCTGTAGCCACAACATCACTCCAAAATCTCTTGGGAACATTGGCATGAAACATTAAGGACCTTGCTACCTCCATGAGATGACGATTCTTCCTCTCAGCAACTCCATTTTGCTGAGGAGTGTAAGGGAAACTGGTCTGGTGAAGGATCCCATGTCGAGCTAAGTGATCCTTGAATGCATGACTTTTGTACTCTCCTCCATTATCTGATCTAAAAATTTTAAACTTGGCATGATAATGGTTAGTCACATAGGATTGAAAGTTCTTAAATGCATCAAGGACCCTATCTTTAGATGGAATGAGTGTTAATCAGGTGTATTTAGATTTTTCATCAATGAATGTTACAAAATACTTATGATTATCCCTAGATATGCAAGGAGCAGTCCACACATCAGAATGAATTAAATCAAAGCACTTCTCATAAACAGTAGATGATCTTGGAAAGACAGTCTTACAATGCTTGCCTAAAATGCAAGCTTCACACTCATTATTTTAAAAAACAACACCTTGTAACATCAAGTTCAAAGCTCTAACATGAGGATGTCCTAGTCTAGCATGACACAAAGCATTCTTATTTAAAGCACAAGAAACAATAGTAAAGGAACAACTAAAATCAGAAACAGGATCAAGCTCTTCAAGCATATATAACTCGCCCTTGATAACTCCTTTTCCAATCATCCTTTGGCTCTCAATATCCTGAAACTTAACCTCGTTAGGACTGAATATCACCTTGCAATTCAAATCATTAGTGCACTTCTTAATAGATAACAAGTTTGAAGTGAATTCAGGCATATAGAAAGCTCTTGAGTTCTTACTAAACAGTTTTAGATTTCCTATTCCTCTAATAGGAATCTTATCACCATTTGCAATCATGAGATGACCATTAGCTGGTTCAATGTCTTTGATCAGATTTGGTGTCACTTATCATGTGATGAGAGGCTCCTGAGTCTACTATCAATGGTTTAGATGAGCTATTAGCAATGTGACAACTATCTTTAGGACTAGAACAATCAAGACTTTGGCGGTTCATTTCATTTTCTATTGTCCTACCAGTTCTATCAGTCCTAGGCTCATTCACATTTCCTAGCTTACTAGCAACCATCGAAGCACCAAGAGAATACCCATTAAGATTACCAAAGGTGTTACCATTCTCCTTGAGCAGTTTGATGAGGGCTTCAATGTCAGACCTCCGGATGTAGTCTTGATCATTGTTCCTGCTGGTGCTTCCTGAAATCTTTAGAGAAAAACAGATTCTAGACACAACGATTTACAGAGAATAGGGAGAATAAAGAGAATAGAGAGAATGGAGAGAAAACACTCTGTTTCTTATCTTCATTTCGTGGTCATTACAAGAGATTTAAAGACAGATAGAAGAGAGAGAGAGAGAGAGAAAAAAAATAAGTGCATGACAGCTGTTCTCCAGCAGATCTAGTTTTGATTTTTAAACTGCCTGAGTCTTCTTCAAGTCTTCTTCCTCTCTTCTCTTGATCTCTTCTTGGTATTAATGTCTTCATGTACTCACT